>DWKL01000577.1:0-18097 GCA_018249415.1 Phareas burnsi | reverse complement strand
TGTGCCGCTGCGCGCGCCGCCGCGCCTGCGACGCGCCCGCGCCGCGCCGCCGCCGCCTGGCGCTCAACAACCGCGCGCACTTCCAGGTACTCGCCACACGGCCCGCACCGCTGATGCCCGCGTTCGAAACGAATAGCTTTCACGCTACATCATATTGCCATTCTTATAATGTAATTGTGCTACGTCCTGAATGTTAATATTTACAAGAGAAAAAATCCTACCTAATTATTGATATATTTTAAGAAAAGTGAACAAAAAACCATGCAACTATAGATTAAAATAAAATATGTTGTACTTTTATTCCGCCAATATACCTAATATATTAATCACATAACGTTCAACGAATAATGAGCGTTTCCACAACGAAATCCGTTTACTCTTTTCAGTTCTGTGAACCAGTCACCGATTGGCCAGAATGCTCTATTTACGATACAGCCTTGACTGTGGAGACATCCTACGAACGCCTGAACCCAGACGAACTCGAAGAAATGCACCACAAAGGCATTCAGTTGACGCCTCCAAAAATCACCTTGACTTGTCGGTGCCGTTACCCGAACTACTGGAAACTAGTCAACACGACAGAAGATGGCACCGTGCATACTTATAAATGCGCCTCGTTACCGCCATGTAAATCAGGCGATTTTTGTGGGAACGTCAATTATGACCTCAATTCATTATACCAATCCTGCTTGTGTCCTCGCAACCACATGTGCGTGCACAATGGCGGCATCACACATCTGCAAATATCGGAGTTGTTATATAGGGGCAAAGGATGGAGAGCTTATTGCCAGCCAATCAGTGATGACTACAACTATGAGGACTATTAATTACAAAAAATAATATCAAGAAATATATAATTTCTGGTACCCGATAACACTTGTAAAATTGACTCAATCAAATCAAATTATTTACAAATCAATCAATCCATTAACCAATTATATCTTATGTAAAGCTGCGCCTAATATTATAGGTTTCGATAAAGCGCATTTGGCCGAGCCTAGCAAGGTCCAGTATAAGATATTAAATGTATAATGTGGCCCTGTAAGCGTGCAGTCCAATGCTTATGTTTATTTAACCAAATGGTACCTAGGATACAAAAATCCCTCTCTTCGCATAAATGAAATGGAATTAAATTAAGGTATTGAAGCTAGGAGTTAAGAATCTGCCTTTCTTTCGAAGTTACTCGTCTGATCACCAATACGCACGCTTGGTAACTAGAATAAACTGCTCTCTCTGGTCGAGGCTTACGTGTAACACTAAGCTTCTGCAAATTGGTAGACGGAGAAACTTATTTGGTTACTTTATACTATTGCACTTACTGGCGCCGGTTCAGTTGCGATGTCCTTGACAATGCTGTGGACTTGTTCAGTGAACCGTTCAGGCCACAGGACTCTGCTCACTAAACCTCCTTGCAACGCCTCCGAGGCAGACAGCTGTCGTCCAAATAATATCAAGTCATTCACCTGAAATTTAAAACATTATTTTAAATTAGAATAATAGACAACAATTATTTTAGAATATTTTAATTAAACTAATACAAACATCAAAAATTTATCTATTAATTTCCTATTCTTATATTCTATAAATTAACCTAATGCGTAATTTAATGTTAAGTAACAATAAAATCTTAACTGTCCTGCATATAAAAAAAAATACAGCTTTCAATGCATAAAGGAATTTCATTGAAATTCCTTTATTTACTCCTTTGGTGAAAATAACATAGGCGCATGTTGCCAATTAATAATTTACAGTATTGTAAAGTTTAAAGATGGTCCTTAATCTTTCTGTAACCATCAAGATACTACTGTGGTCTGTTCAAACTAGGTAATCATAACCATACGAAATAAATATACACCTTAAGTGCATAGAAAAATTTGTAAGAATGAGACCAGTCACAGACCATAATAGAATAAACTGATTAAAGCTTAATATTCACACCACAAATATTATAGTTAAATTTAAATAGTGTATGACAAACTTTTTTGATATTCAACATATAGACGAACTTCAATTCACGTTTCGCATGTAATCATATGTTATTTTTTACCAGGATAAATAAGCTGTGTAAACTCTCCTAATCTTCTGCGTGAATCCAGAAACTGTTTTAGTATTCAGTCTTTGCAAACATTAGCCTCAAGCAACAGACAGAGAAATAGAACATAAAAAGGCTGGATACATTTCGGTATTGTATTTAGTATATAATATTTATCTCAGCCCTCAGTAAGTACCAACATATTTGAGATCTATTTCAGATAGGACACTATTTTGAATTTGATTTAGCGATATATGTCCAAGGGCTGCAGTGACCACTTAACATCAGATGGACTATATGCTCATCTGATGTTATGTTACTTCTAAAACATAAAAAGGAAAAACGCCGTTATTTTAAAATCACACAAATGAATATAATATGTATATCTATCCAGCCGTACCATAGAGTGCGGTAGCCTGCAGCGAGCGGTGAGCGCGGCGGCGGCCGGTTGGGGCGGGGCGCGCGCGGCAGTCAGCGTGAAGCTTGCGCGCTCAGACGCCAGCACCACGTCGCTGAGCGCCGCCAGCGCCAGTCCCACGCCCCAGCACTCTGCGCGCACGCCGGTGCACACCAACTTGCTATGCCGGTCCACGGCCACTAGCAGTGATCTGCAATATCCACATTACATAGAACCAGGAAATACTGGTGCAGTCAGTCCACAACTATACGTTCACTAACAATTATAGATTTTGTATATCTAAAGGGATCAAACAAAAGTAACAAACTTCATCACAGAATACTATTATATATTTCGAATGCAATTTACTTTATATCAACTTCATGTGAAAAATGTATTTA
Organism: Phareas burnsi; assembly: GCA_018249415.1. Lineage (NCBI taxonomy): Eukaryota > Metazoa > Arthropoda > Insecta > Lepidoptera > Hesperiidae > Phareas > Phareas burnsi. The sequence continues at coordinate 15,267 of DWKL01000577.1, read as the reverse complement.
GAAGTTTAAAAATACAAATAATTGTCAATTAACAAATAAAAGAAATTCAATACTTCACACCATTATGCAATGCACCTATAAAAATATAAAGGTGTTGAGTTTTGTTTTTACTTTGACATTATATAATAATTTATACTAGATTATATGTGAACACATACTATTAGCTATATATTAGTTAAGGCTATTCCATGAGTTCAATAATATCAAAATGAAATTATAAAAGTGTCTGTTAGAAGACATTGACTTTGGCAAGATTTTCAAGTAATTATAGAGATTACACAAAATGACATTGGCTAGGGTTCCTTGAAAATATTTATAATTCATGCACCATCATCACCTTCTCAGAGTGCCAGATGTGTACTTCTACTAGAAGGTGATAGTGGTACTGATTTTTTCTGACTGGTCTTGTTGGGAGCTCACACAGATGAAAACCAGACATTAAACCTGAAAACACAATTCTGACAGGTTTAATGTTTTTTTTTTAATTTATTCACTTTTAGAATAATATGTAAATTCAAAGAATTCGTACCTAATGGCTTCAGCAACTTCAAGTGCATGATCAATGGCCTTTGTCTTATCTTCTCTCATTTGTGTAAGGTCCAAATTTGCACAAAGATTGCTACAATCTGTTGTCAGTAATGTTACAGATATATTCTTTAAGCTATCTACAAAAGCTAATGCTTGCTCAATTTCTTTAAGGACCTGAAATCAAAGAAATTACTAAATTAAAATATAAATAAACAATTGTATACATTTAAAAAAGCTAATTATTATCATATTCATAAGTAAGTTTTTTATTTACCACACTTAAATAATATACATACCTCAATATTATATAGTAATCCCGTTTTTTCGACACATATTTCAGCTAATCTTTGATCAATTCTAACAGATACATATTTAAATTCACCTTTCTCATAATTTCTTGCAAGTTTCTTTTGTTTTAGTGGTTTCTCATTTTTTATGCCTTCCTTTTTCCTTTTATTTAGAGCCAATGAAAGTTTACAATTAAGTTTTTCTTTTATGGAAAGATAATCTTCTTTATTTATAATCTCGCTACTTGATTTATTTGCATTATCTGACATGAACACATCTGTTGCTTGGTCTGCATTGCCTAAACTAGACGTACCCTGACTTTGATTATCTGATGATGGTTTTGATGTTCTGGTATTTGTTTGTGCAGAGCTGGAATCAACATCACTCAGTCGTCTTGGACTCATGCAGCTGCTTGAATAAGAACTCGATGAATGACGCCTATAAATTATAGAATCATCGGCACTATGAGTTTCAAAATCTTCACTAACCAAAGGCGATTTGATAGAATTATTCAAAGATACCCTGTGTTTCAATCCTAAAATTTTCTTAGCTTCACCATCCTCATATTTTTCCTTTTTCCTTTCTCTAAATTTCATCTCTTTACTATCTGGAGTTGAACTTTGAATCTTTTTAATAAACTCTGCTTTTGTTTCTCTACTCTTTTTGCCTTTAGGAGCTTCTGGTGTAAGTTGATATATCATATTAACCGCTCCTTCATCCATTAATAGTCTATCAACTTCTGTCAACCTCTTATTTTGCTTACTATTCTTTGAAGAAGGTTTCTTCCATTGCAAATTTGACATGGGTGACTTAGACTTTGATCTCTGTGGTGTTTGTTCAAGTTTGCTTTTCTTAACTGGTGGATGTTCCTTTGCACCTGGTTCTTGCACAGTTTCCCTATTCTTTGTTTTTGTTTTTGTAAATGTGTCTGGGTTGTCTGGGTCAAATATAACTTTTTTCTTAATGACCCTTCCTAATCTGCGTTGAGGTTGATTTTCATCTCCAGATCTTCCTCTTTGAGCCTGTTCCTCACTAGGTACTGAATCTACTGATGACCTTACTGATGATTTTTCTTGATTTGCAATTACTTCATGATTTTTTTTTAATTGCTGAGTTTCATTTAATAAATCCTCACTTTTTGATAAAATTTCTTTGGACTGACCAGATTCATTTGGTTCCTGTTCTTCATCATCCCAATCCATTACTAATACATTTACAATGTTGTCTGCCTGGACATCATCTTTACCTATTTTCTTCTTTTCTACATTGCTCTGTATCTCCATATTACTGGTTTTCTCATTTTCTACACATTTTTCTGATTGAATTTGGATAATTTCTTTTGTCTCGGTATTGCCATCAGTCTCATTATGGTTAACCTTTGGAATTTCTACACTACTTTTTTTTTCTTTTTTTACTTTTGCTACTCTTATATTGCTCCGGCATTTCCTTTTTTCACTTTTCAGTCTTGAAAGTTGTTGTAAAGCTAATTTAGTTTCAATTTCTTTAGCAGTAGAAACGGAAACTTTTTTAAATTTAGTAACTGGACCTGCGGATGTTACTTCAACGTCATTGCCTTCCAAAATGTCTAATAATTCTTCTTTATTAAATACCTCTTGTCGCACTGAACTATTATTATTTTCAGACAACTCTGTAACATCAGACCGTAAAACTTCACTTAGTTCAATACTTTCTCCAAATTCGCTTAGAATATTGCTGGAGATGTCATGCCCATCAGTATCATTCAAAGTATTTTCTGCAGGAGTTTCTATAATGGTGTCATTAGCTTCAATCAATATTTCTGTTTTGAATTTTGGTATGTCCTCTGATGAAGCTTCCAGATCACCGACTTCGATAATATTAACTTGATGGCAATCAGTTTTCTCCATTTCATCATCAATTATGACTTCAGTGACTATTTCACTGACCTCAAGAGTGGTAACGTCTTGCTCATTTGGTTGGGGGTCATGAATAATCTCGTTAATAACTGTCTTATCATTTTCATGAGTAGAAATATCTATCCCAGAAGATACGTCTACTTCGTTTGGATCTATAACATCAGGGGCGATTTCGGAAATAACGGTGGATTCTTGATCTACCTCAGTTTGTACCGCAACGGCTTCCTCGTTACCACTGACGATCACTTCGGGTTGACCCGCTTCCACTATCTCGGCGACACCATTCGATTTGTGACACAAATCCGCCGCGACAGCAACTCCTTCATCCTGAGTTTCTAACGTATTAGACTTTACAACGTCTGTTACAGGGAGCTTATCGAGATGTTCTTCGACAGCTTCCATGTTAATAAAAAGTAAAAGACTCAAACTTTATTTTTTATCACTTATAAATTAATTGAAGGATAACCTATTGTTGATAAATAAATCAAACAAACGCAATCGTCATAAAGTTGCGAAGAGTTCCGTGCTTACATTATCTCATAAAAGTAAGTAATATTAAAACACAATACATATTACGTTTCTAAATTAGGTTGAACAAAACAAAAACAAGTGTTTCACTTCGCTCAATTTCAATTAGATTTTTTTTCAACGCGTCCGTCCATTTCAAGTAGTCTTCAAAATATGGGTTGCCAACTTGCCAATGTTGCTATAATGTCACAGATACACAGATAAAATATCAGCAACTTCGTTATTTGTTAAATATATTTAATTATTAGTTAAGCATAAAATGTCGTTATAAAACAAAAAAATGTCAATCAAAATATTAAAGTTAAATTCTGATTTTGTATTGAATTCGTCCATTACTGTTGAAATGATAGGTATAGTATTAAAATTACATTGACATAGCATACTACGGACAATATGTCACAATGAAATAACTTGTCTGGTATTTAACACGGTGTACTTTAATATAAACTAAAATAAATTATTTAGAAAAATATTGAAATAAAAAAAACATGAATATACTTCCAAAGAAGCGGTAAATATTTCTAATTTTCGTCTAGTATTTTTCATATAATAAAAAAGTTGCAGAAAGCAAATCTCAAACCTGCTATGCTTAATTGTCTACCTATGATTTTTATTTGGATATTCACAATATCAATATTGATGTAGGAGTAAAAAATGTTATAGAATTCTTACATGCAATGCTCTAAGTGTAAATCCCATATTATATTTATACACTGTTATTTTACTTTACAAGTGTGATAGGACATAAAATAAACTAAATTTATTTTATCATACAGATGGCATGTTAGAACCAAAGAAAATATTGCAAGAGTACGAAAAGATGAAGCAGAAGCTGCTGAAAAAGAAAGGGAGGAACAGGTGAGAATTGAAAATGCCGATCGTGAAGCTCGCCTTAATATATTGAAAAATAAAAGCAAGGAACGACTATTTGGGATCCATGTTCATACTGAACAGAAAAAACAAGAAATTTCAACTCCTCTGGAACATGTCAACTTGTTCGCAGATTTAGATCATGCTACTACTACTACTAATAAAGAACATGATAAAGAACTTAAGGAAAAGAAAGAAGAATATGAAAAAAAGATTGGATATCTCACATATCTTGGCCAAGACACAAATGAAGCTCTGGGAAAGAAAAATTGGTATGAAGTTTTACCACATTCATCAAGATATACACGGTCAGAACACGTAAAAGATACATATGATAAATTAGTCCTTAAAGATAAAGACGGACAACCAAAAAAGAGAGAGTTGGATGAAAAAGATGGTGAAATTGATTGGAAGTTGAAAAAACGTCACGATCCTATTAATAACTTTAAAAAATATTGCGAAGGAACACACACAATTGCACAAGAAATTAAATGTAAGGACTCAAAGAAAGTATCCAGTGAAGAAATTAAAGAGAGTGGGATAAAATCAAAACACAAAAGAAAAAAAGCTAAAGACTATAAGCTGCAACAATTAAGAGAAGCACGCCTTAAACGAGAACAGCAAGAAAAACATAAAACTGAAATGTTTCTTTCCCAACTAAATGGTAGCTCTGTTAGCCCCAATACAGAAAAAGTTAATAAAATCACACCTAAATATAATTCTCAATTTAATCCAGAGTTGGCAAGACAAAATTACAGATAACAAATAATATATATTTTACATTTTAAAAATTCTTAATTATTTAAGTTTGTGGCCTATCCAACATTAAATTTCCCCATTTTGGGATGTTAATCATGCAATATCAGTTATACTTACATAATTAGGTATCATTCTCTGCTGGGAAAGGAACTGTGTGGTATAATAATAATAATATAGCGCTTTCTATACTCATAGCCCCATACTAGGATTCTCTGTCATAGGTGCCATAGACACATAAAGAGGAGCAAACAAACACCCAAACCCAAAACAGTTCATTATTTAGTCTAGTTTTCCCAGCCAGGATCTATCCTGGAACCCTATGCATGAAACGTTATAGTGACTGCTGCACCACGCAGGTCGTCTATATTTATGTAGTAACAATGTCAATAAATATAGTTATCTACAAATTTAAATGCATGCACACAAGATTAAATTGAATTATTTAGAAAGTTACGCACACATTGCGACTTCATTAATCGATCAATAAATCTGTAAAGGCAAAGGAACTAAAACAACTAATTAATTGGTTTATTAACTTTAATATAACATTACCATAAAAACTTTATTGAATAATTGTTTTCAACTTCATTAAAGATTTCATAAACTCAGTACAAATGTTAATGACAAAAATAATCAATTAAATTTACTTACATACATAATTATAAAGGATATCTTCTTATACATACATAATAAAAATAATGTAATGTTTAAAGTATTCTTACTAATTTATTAACATGAAAGTATACTTTGAGTTAATATGACCTGCTCACAGCACCGCCTTCAAATATCCCCGTAAATATTTATTTCCAAATTTTAATTTCAATTTTTTTCCAAGGCATGAACTTGAAATAATTACAATGCAACTTCAGTTACTATATAAAATATGTATAAATAAATGCCTCTATTTTGGGACTCAACAAAATTGATTTAAGTATAAAATTATGTAGGTATGCTTAATACAAATTGAACTGACACTGCAAATAACATAGCCATTTATATATATTTGGTTTTCATATTTACTAGGATTAACATTACATGGATGATATAAATATATAGATATATGTATAACTTATTTGAATTTAATTATTTTTGTATTGTCAAGGTGAGAAGGGCAAGGGGTAGTTTATCTTCCAAGGAATTAAAAGGATATTTGAATGTTTCACAAAATAATTGTAGGATTCTCACTATCTGCATACTTTCATTTTGGGCCTCATTCGATTTTAATCTGAAAATTAATAAATAAAATATTTATCTATTTTAGAAGTTTACCTAGTTCAACAATATTCCATTGTGCTTAACATTGATGAACCTTTGATATTTTTTAGTAAATCAAAACATGGAATGAAAATAAATGACCTAATTACGTTAATGTCTGAGTTAAATTAGACCCATAACTTATGGAGTAAGAAATTTAGCTTATTAGAAAGAAAATTCGTGATACTATTAAATTAATAATGATCTACCTGTTTAACGACAGAATTTTAACGTATTTGCATAGAAAATTAATGAATATGTCAACATTTTCCGTCCTCGTTTGGCGCAAAACCGTATAAGTCCCCACTAATAGCGGATAGCCATCGGTATTCTCTCCAGGTCTTTTTGTTATCAAGTCACCTGAAACCAAAATATTGAATGCTGTAGGGCTATATATATTATAATTTTGCATTGGTATAAGCATGTATATTATATACAAATACTTAATACTTTAATTGCATTATTTATTTCGGAAAGTTACTTATTTAAATGGGTATGTCATTAAAGAAAGTATAAAGCATATAGGCACTGATTTTTTTAAATATTATAAATAAAAATTGTAAATTACCTGTTGTAAGGCATATTTGTAGTTTGGATAATTGAGAAATTAAAACGACTGCTAAAATTCGGCCCATGTCTGAATTTAAGATTTCATTAGCGTTTCGTATGTAAATTTTTTCAAACGGTTCACTAATTCCACATCTAATTAAATACTCTTCTAATTCCCTCATGAGTGTCGTAGGCACTTCTCTCGTTTCAGACCCTCTGGATTTTTTAAATTCGTTTAACAAAGACCTGTAAATAAGTTATGCTAATTATTTACAACACATTTACAATGCACTGACATATTAAGATGATTGCATGAACCATAATTGTAATCATCACTGAAGTTGTTAATAAAAAATGAAAAACGATTGTAGCTTACTCGTTAAATGTTCTTAGTGAGGCTTCCAGATGAGCAGAATCAAATTTGCATATGGTGTTCAATTGGTAGGCAATGTGTTTTCTCAATAGTTGCAAAGATCCAATCAGCAGTAATATATCAGCATACTGTTGAATAGTTTTGCCATTTTTTAATATCACTTGGTCTATATCTTTGAGGTCAACACTTGTCTTGCCAATAACAATCTTATCTTGGCTACTTCTGATTATATTTTGTAAATTCTGCAGCTGATTTTTGATCATGTAACCGTACAAAGTGTCTAAACCATGCAGACCGACAACGCCAATAGCATCACTTAATTTAGAAAACGTTTTAGTGTTTACAATTTCATTTTGATTTTTAGCGTCAAACCATGCTGCACATATGTTGACGTAAATGCATATTCTAAAAACAAAATAGGATAATTTTATTTTCAAACGTCGCATAGTAATATGATTTACATCACTAACACATCACACTGTCCATTGTCTAAGAATCAGTAGAGTACTGACCTCGAGTCAGTTAATTGTGCTATTTGCCTAGCTAAGCTCCCCATGAAGCCAGCTGAAGGACCATACAATGTTACTCCTTTTCTTAAACTTACTTCTTTAGCGACACTTTCGTTTATTATAGTAGAAACCTAAAAATGTAAAATTAGTAAATTCTGCAGGTTTATGTTAAGTCTATGTACACTACTATCATTTCCATTTCATTTTATGACACCAAAGTTATTGTTAACAACCTTATGGACATTATAACCTGTTTTTGCCAAATCCTCAGTCCGTGTATATTTATGTAGTCTTGAATATATTCCAATGATCTTTTGTAACCATCCATGCTCTCGGCTAGTTTTTGTAATCTTGGAAGTAAACTGTTAGATTTCTTCAATGGGGGCTCTAGAAATTCTACAAACTTTTTGCTTATGTGTCTATCTAGTTCTTTTAACAGTCCTTCTTCTAATAATTCTGCTGGATCTACCCTTATAACTCCAACCAAAGTTGAACGCATATCCAAGATACCTGAATAATAGATTTTAAAGCTTGTATGAATAATAATTTTAAATAATATTTTGTCAATACACTGATTGTTATTTATAATACCTGTTGTAAAGGTGGATGCTGAGTGGGTCAACTTTGCTACTTCCATTCTGTGGTCTAACTGTGCATAATCTCTTAATTTTTCCTTCTCTATTCTTGTGGGTACTTCTCTAATAGTCCATGTTTGTAGGTCAATTATCTTTTCAACTATATTAAAAACCATTTCTGGAATAATTTGCAGGACTTTCTGAATGTATTTAATCAATTCACTACTGTAGTATTGTGATACTGAAACTAAATCATCACTTTGAGCTTGATTTATTCTGAGCAACGGTATCTCCATTGCACTCGCTAATTTCAGAAATAGTGCTCTTAACCTGCTTGTTACAGCAGGATCGTCTTTAATACTATCCTGCATATATCTTGTGTATAAATCAATTGTACACCATGCATAGCTAAAATCTGCCACTGTTTCCAAAGTGACCAATGAATCCTCTTTTAATGATGCTGCTCTTAAAATATTTTTTAATGCTTCTTTGCTTTCTAATAGGAATTGGACAACTGTTGTAGTACTCTTCATACCATGAAACTCTTCAACTTCGTCTAGCACTTGTATCAGTTGTGTGACTTTTTTGACAGATTTGGATGTGATGGCTTCTGATAAAGATGAAATTTGTTTTGCAATATTTTCAAACCATACTTTCAGTTGCTCATTTTCAGATACTTTCATGAATGGTTTTGTTCCAGAGAATAATTCAGATAAATTGTTCACAGCTTCTAATGCAATATTTTTGTTTGTAATCCAACATTGATTTCTGTTCTCTAATAATTTCTTTAAAAATTCTCTGACTTTCAATTCTAGTTCAGCAGTACTGATGAGCAATTCCAATAACCGTAATGGCTCATAATTGGATTCTTTAAGTACTAATTCTTTTAGTTGCTTACTCTTTTTATTATTGTCAAAAAATATTACATCACTATTATGCAATAAAAGCCAACGTAAAACATGATTCGAATTCAAAACGACATTTAATATTTTACTTATGTTATCCAAAACAAAATCATCAGTTAAAGTTCCTTCCTTCAACAAATGATGAGTTTTGTTAATTAGTACTGAAACGGAATTGCCACGCTTAGCAAATATATCTTTTACAGTCTTGATGTTACAGGTGTTCCCAAGTGAATTCTTAGCAGCCTTAAAACTTTCCCAGTAGTCCATTAAATTCATTGTGACTCCCATATAAATAGGTATAATCCAGTTACACGGAAAAAACTTGTCTGCAATTTCTCTCATTTTTGAATTATCTGTATGTAAATAATGAGGTGTAAAAAATAAGCAAACTACTAACATGCTGGCTTGTGTCGCTAAAGCAGACGATTGATGTTCTGGAATGGTATATACCGATAGCTGGTTATAAATGTCTTCCGATCTCAATTTTCCCACAACCTTTTCTATGAAATCTGAATGTATTGATACCCGGCTAAAAATAGTACATTAAATTATTGAACAACTATTAACATTGTCTTTATGAAATTAGAAAAAACATAATATAAGGTGATGTTTAAATTTTTACTAAAATATACATAACATTTTAGGCAGCATAATATTGTTTGTTTCTCTATCTCCTGTTTGGTTATTTCTCTGTTGAAAGCCTTAAGGAAGTGTTGCATTCATTTTTATATTAATTTATTTAAATTGTGTATACAATACAATAAACATGCTTTAACAATGGCTTTAAAAAATAACAACCTTAGATTTGACGCCTAATCTCCAGTGTGTTAGTCTAAAATGCAAACCATTGCATTTCTCTGCCTAATGACATGATTAAATAAGCAATATAAATTAATTACCTGAAATATTCAACAGGATAATCATTGGGTCTTTTGCAGTATTGCTGATTATAACCTGTATCCCGTAGCAATTTACACACATCATCAACATTTGATTGCGACTGACTTGTACTGTATCGGTAAAAGGCTACTAACAATCTTTCTCTTACTGCACCAGGAATGTATAAGTCACACAACAGAAGCATAGATCCATATAAGTATGCAGACTCACACTAAAACACATAAATTAGGCACCACAAAAGATGTTATCATTGTAATTACTACACTTTCGAATCATTGTAAAGAAAGAATGTGGGGCTATAAAGTATACTAGGGGCCTGTATGTACACAGAGGTAGAACCTACAACAGCTAGGTCACCAATAACAGTCTTATTTTAAAAATAAAATCAATTGACTATTCAATGACATACCAGAAGTTGTTTTCCTTCTATATCTTTCATAACAGTATCTATAGTTTGTTGTATAAATGCACCATCATTTAATTGTTCAACAAATGAATTCAAATCAATAATATACTGATAAATATTTTCAAATAACAAATAGAAACGTGTTATAAGTTCTAAATACTTTTCTTTAAGATCATCATCTAAATCTTGAAGCTTCTGAAATAATTGTAAACAAGTTTGTAATATAGATTTGCCCAATTTGCAAAATACAAGGTCAACTTTACATTTATGTAGGTGATCACTAAAAGTAGTACCAGTAAAGTAATAAACAGCAATACAAAGCAAATTAACTGCACATGGAGTCTCATTGTAAAGCAATTCTTGTGTTTCCATGTGCATTTACAGCAAAGGAATCATCTTAGCCCTCAGAAGTAGTAAGACATCTACATACAACCTTAGATAGAACTTCAAACATGTTTGACTTTAAATGCGGGTTGCAGGTATCACTTAACATCATGTAGCCTGCATGCTTGGTTGCTCTTCATATATGAATACAAAAAACAGTGTTGAGCTGATCTTATGCCTTATAGATTATACTATTATTAATTTTTATATTTCGTCAGATATATTATATATATGTACAAATACTATTTAATTCTCTGGCCTGAATATACATACCACATTTAAGCTGATTTTCTTCTCCTGGGCATCTGATATTTTAAAATAGACAAAGTCCATAATGACATCCTGATACTTTTGTTGATATTCCTTATTATCTAATCTAAAACAAGATTGAATAATACACAATAACAAATATATTTCATGATTTCAAAATTAAAACCGAATTAGAAACTTACAAGTATGTTTTTGGAATATGATCTTTCAATCTTAATATTTCGGCCAGAATAGCATTTCCGTGTGAAACGAGTTTTAACAAATTTTGTGCACATAAATTATCTTCTGCTAAAAAAGCTCTCATTTTTATTGGTAAACAATTTTCTACAAAGTAATAAATATTAAACTAATTTATTTAAGCATCGAAAACCCTACCTAAAGATTTATATCAATGCCACTGTCACATTGACATAAATTTCTTGATTATTGTTCTGGGACTTTATGCTACGGCTCCAGTTGTGAAGACTAAAGAGAGCAAGGAAATTTAGAGTTTCAAGTGCAGATATTTACTCAGCATTTCTCAAGGAATTAAGTACCCCCCAGTAACATTAACAGTTTTTTTCAAATATTAAAAATACTATAACATTATAATGATGTAATATTATAATACTATATCACTATAACCAATCCCGCTGCTGAGGGGTACGAGTACGAGTGACTTTCAGTTTGCCGAGCTTCAGTCCTGTGCCTGCCCTTGATGGATAGGTGGTTCCAGCCTAGGAGCTCTCGGGGAAGCGGTTTGTCCTCAAGTGGACTATTATATAATGGCGCGATACTCGTGTGACATGTTTATGCACCCTGGTCGACGCGGTCATATATAGCGCTTGCATTAAGAGGTCGCGCGCCAATACACCGTTTTTAGTATATCCAACAGCTTTCGAGCCAAGTTTGCTGCGCCTGAAGATAAGCACGCTAGAACCTCGATTTCTAATCTCGATAGTAACCAGTATGTAAACACTGGCGGAGCATTGCTCGGGCTGTATTGGCCTGACGGAGCGATTTTTCGACCTGCGAGATCATGTGCAACTAGAGATCAATGTTACAAAAATAATCTAATATACCTAGGGAAATAAAAAACGAGCGAGAGGCGAGTAGAGTAGGTTCATAGTATTTTCTTAAGAATTTCCCGTTATAACACCCGCAACTTGCTGACATCTAAAATATGGGACTATGCTAATGCGCCATATAGTTTGATGCGTGTATCAAATAAAATAGAGTCCAAAGGAAAATACAATTAAAAGTAAAGCAGACCTAGTACTATCCTATATATTATTATATTCTTTGCCTAGTACTGTCATTGTCAGTCACTAAGTCACTGTCTCATTGCTTCGAGATGGCAATGAAAAAAATATCGATTAAAACTATCGTTATTTCGATGTAACAGTATTTTTATTTTTTTATACATAGCTAACTAAAAGTTTAATAGGTTTTTTTAAGGGAGAAGAATAACAAACGAACGTGCAAGCCAGCTGGTGTTAAATGGTCACTGCAGTCGATGGACACATTTATCTTCTTTGAGTTTGTACATAAGTGCGTCACTGCTCCTGAAGACTAAGATAGTCACCTCACTGTGTACTCGGCAACCGCACCTCAGCAAGCAAAACGCAAGAATTGCTTCATAGCAAATTATAATGGTGGCGGTGGTGTATCCCTAGACCAATTGTAGTTCTACCACATATGTCGGCACGGCCTCAGATGGGACTTCAGTCCTGTTTGAGGTTATGTGTGGCTGTCGATAGGCTGCAGTGACCACTTTAATATTAAGTGGCTTATAAGCTCGTTTGCTACTCTTGTAACATAAAAAAAATCTATAATTTCTATAATATATCAAAATATTAAAAAAAAATTCAATATTGACTTGTGCAAGCAAAAAATATAGAATTTGATACATGAATTGATACTCGAGTAAAACATTGATTTTTAATATACCGAATAAATCATCGACTGTAAATATCGATTATTTCACGGCAACGTATCGATAAGTAGATATATCGGTATATTTTCCCAAACCTATCATATTAATGCTCAGTGCTTATGGTCGCATTTTCATTTGACCAATAATGTTCAAGTTTAAAGTACCGAAGATATGGTTAATTAATTATAATTAGATAAAGTGATAGTGCGGTTATATTCTAAATGGTTACAGCTTAGTAAAGTATTATACTGCAAGTAGGCTCATAGTAGATTTTATTTAATGAGTCATGAGTGTGAATTTAATTTTTTATTACTAATGAAATTTATATTGCAACAGGAATTTTTACGTTAGATTTCCAAGTTATTTTGCGCGATGGCTTTCTCGTTATTTAGTTATGAGACTCTTGTACATGCTATGGCTGGAGCTACGGTTTGTAATAATAAAACAATGGAATATATAATTTGAGTACAAAGTACAACATTCTAAATTTATAACTTAACTTAAGACTACTTATTATGGTTTCAGGGTAGTGTTGTCGGAATGGCTGCCTTTTATCCATTGGATACACTGAGATCAAGAATACAAGGTAAATTTAATTAAATTGTATACTTGTGATTACTAATCCACAATAACATTAAATAATAATAATGCATCTGCAATTATATATCCATTTTCCTGGATGTAGTAGGACATTCCTAGTATTAAAATATTTTTTTACATTAAATGATTACCTAGTAATAGAATTTATTGTACTGATATAGTCCTCAGATGGGCTTATTTCTGGCTCATAGCAGCAGTAATTGCATTGTTGTATTTTAGTCCAAAAGGCAGACATAAAGCAGTCATGAAGCATTCCAACATAAAAAATACTTGCTTTTCTACTTGAGTTGATAACAGATTTATATAGAAGTCAGTGACAAAATATTAAGTAATAACCAAGTATGGAGTTTAACACTTTGATTGCACTGGCTAATATTTGAAACAATCCACGCATACGGCGCGCAACACAACAGGTGTGTTCCAGTGCGGTAGCACGCTTCGTATGCATGTGAGCTGCACGGGTGGCTTGGACAGTAAAACACGACATGTGTGTTTGCCACAGTCAATGTGTTAATGGATGGTAAATATAGACTTCTGCTCATGGACACCTTCCATTATCATCATCTACTGATCACTGTCCTACTGCTGGGCCCGGGTCTCCTATCATTATGGTCACCTTTATTCATCCCCACATAATTGAAGACCTGTGTATGGTCAGTTACAAATGCATTTCTACCTCTGAGGACTAAGTCTGAGTTTCTCATGTAAGTGTACTACACCCTGTCCCACATCATATTATAAAGTAAAATTTCGTGCTTCTGGAGTCAAACCAGGAGGCATATTATCACCATTATATTTATTACTGGCATTACTCTCAGTACAAAATTTTATTTTTGTATTTAATTAAATGTTTCCTTATTTTATTGTAGTGGAAGATTCTAATAAGCTGCGTGGAACATCTTGGGAGCTGCTCTTGAAGTTAGCAAATGAGGAAGGTGTTGAATCATTGTACAGGGGCTTGGCACCAGTTTTGCAGTCATTGTCAGTCTCAAATTTTGTATATTTTTACACTTTTCATGCACTACGTAGAGCTGCTTCCAAAAATACATCAGCTTTGTGGGATTTAATGTTTGGAGTACTTGCAGGAAGTATTAATGTCTTAATAACCTCACCTTTGTGGGTAGTTAATACAAGAATGAAGTTAGAAAAAAACTCTTATAACAGCCTCTTGGATGGACTGATTACTATATATAAAAAGGAAGGATCAAAGGGTTTATGGTCAGGCACAGTACCATCATTACTCTTAGTTTCTAACCCTGCCATTCAATTTATGGTTTATGAATCTCTGAAAAGAAATCTGTCGTCTAAAGGTTTCTTTGATGGTTATAGAGCTTTTCTTGTTGGTGCTCTTGCCAAAGGAATTGCTACAACTCTGACTTATCCACTTCAACTCATACAATCAAGGCTTCGTGCAGGAACTAGTTTGAAACCCCTTTGGAGAGATGTAAAATCAAAACCTCTTACAGTTTTTCGGGGATTGGAAGCTAAGTTATTACAAACTATTATGACGGCTGCACTAATGTTTTTGATTTATGAGAAAGTTGTTCGTTTAGTTTTGACTATTATGAGAGTCAAAATATCAAAGCATTAAGTCATGGTGGCCACCATGAACATTATTTTATTGTCTTTACCAAATAGTACAATATAACCAAACATGAGGTAATGATTTACCAGTATTACTGTGACTTGCAATTTTAGGTCGTTATATGGTTAAAGGATAATTAATTATAGGGATTAAGGATATTTATTTACAAAGTTG
>DWKL01000576.1:0-18100 GCA_018249415.1 Phareas burnsi | reverse complement strand
ATTGGAAGTTAGGCAATTCTAGTAAATTAACTATTTTCCAGTATATTAGGAAACTACCGTTGGCTCAGAGAATATGATTAAGCCTAAGCTTTTATTTGAGGTAACCCAAAACATAAAATGATATTTGTGTGCCGCCTACACAGGTAATAATTTCACTCTTTATACGGTAAAGATTATGGCATACCATCACATTTCTAACTACTAACAATTACTTATTAACACTTATTTAGACACACTGCCTACTGGTGTCATAAAAAAAGTCGGCATACTTAAATAAATTATCGTAATTTTACGACACGACAGTTACCATAAACGAATAAAAGAAGCGTGCTCGGGGGCCATCAATGAGGATTTTGTCCAAACACAAATTAACCATATTTATTTAATAAATCCGTAGAAATTTTTGAAACATCGTTGAATTACCATAAACATTGTGACGAGATATCACGACCGCCGGTTTTCACATTCAAACAACAGTGGCATTTCCGGTGATAAATACATAATTCTGACTGTTCTTTAAGTTTTACGTAATGGATAGGTTTAAGCATAAAAAACGATACTATATTAATTGGTGTGTGGAAAAAAGGGGCGCTTTGAATTCGCCGACTTGGGTTCTATAGCGGAGTCAACAATACAATTGGCACTTTTTTTTTAATGAAATCAATTATATGAATATATTTTCAACTGCTGGGATATAAAATTATTATGTTCTAACAATAGTTATTATTTCATAACGCAATCTAATAATACTACCTTCTGCACGCAAATTCATACGTGTGGATTGAATATAATAATTGCGGAGTCTATGACATCGCTGAGATCATGAATTGCATTTTCATTTTATTTACTTTTTTAATATATTCTAAATCTTTCCTAAGACCTCCCAGTTGCAAAGCTGACAACTACAGCAACATCATTTTCGATATTATTCCTCTTGTTACATATTTAAATTAGATCCACAAACTGGTGACCAGGTGATTTTTAGATGAATTGCAAGTATATATTACGTTTTATAGTAAGTTTATCATCACCGACCCATTAATGTACCACTGCCGGGCACGGGGACGCTCTCAGAATGAGAAGGTTAGGCCATAAACAACCACGTTAGCCAATTGCGAGTTGGTAGACTTCACACACCCTCGAGAACTTTACAACGAACTTTCAGGTGTGTTGGTTTCCTCACGATGTTTTCCTTCGCCGTTAAAGCAAGTGATAATTAATTGTTAATTTGCACATCACTTTGATAGATCAGGGGTGCGTGCGGGATTCGAACCAATACGCTATCACTGTAGAAAAATGTAACAAAAGACAAAACCATGTCAGACAAGCTAAAATTTTAAATTAAAATAAATAAGAAACAACAAGTGTCGTGGAAGAATGTTGTGGCCACTCGTTCCTGCGTGTTTTTATGAGACGAACGTTGCCAAGGAACGATAACATTGGCGCATTTGGCGAGAGACATTGTTTCAAAACTGCAACATTTCAGGTTTACGATGTATATTTTGTTCGCTTTACTATTTTTTAGGTATTTCCCACTGGATTGGAACACGAACACAACTGAGAAGATCCAGCAAGAAACTCAGCTCGGTTGACGAACATTCTCATATTAACATTAATTTAATTGCTAATTAGGTACCTTTGCAGATTAACTAAAGAAACGAAAAGGAAACGAAATAAACAAACGTATGTGCGTGTTGTCGCCAAAAAAGCCTGTGTACATATGTACATATTACGTGCGTACGCACGTAAGAAGATATACTTTTTGACATAATTCTTAAAATATTTTTTATGCGTTCAAACATATTTTAAAAGAGGAAACGAACAACAGTAAATACTACGAAATAGTTGAAATAAAATAGTAAATTATGTGTTACATCGATGCGCGCAACTTTGCCCCAAACTAAAAATACACTTTAATACGTTTTCCCAAACGCGTCAAAAAATATAACTTCTATAGTTTCCCTTTCCTCCACATTTTAAACAATGGATGACGTTGATACTTAAGACGTAAGGACTCCTTAAGCAGTTACCGCCATTTCTATGTCGTAAAACAACACAATGGGTGACGTTGATGCATTTGACGCAAGCAAACTGCAGACTGGATGTGCCATAATGCAAGGATATAATAGAACGAACTCCTTAAGGAGTTACCGTCACTATGAAGCAGTGAAATATCACAATGGACAACGTTGACGCGTTTGATCCAAAAATCTGCAGGTTTTAAGTGTGATAGAATAGATGGATTTAATAGTGAGAACCGCTATAAACTACATATAAAATTTAATCAACTATTAAAGTTTTAAACGTAATTAAGTCTGGCAACAAAGCTCCTGTACCTTTGTTACCTACATTCGTTTCTTTAGAATATCCTAAAGAAGCGTAGATAGAAAATGGACTTAATGCTCTTTAAGAATCGACAAATATCTGCTTCCAATTTTGTAATTTTGTGAACAAGGCTCCGAGCGGGGTTCAGTCCAAGTTATAGTCTGTCCGTATCATATCCTTGCATAACTTTTAGATTTTTACTTAGAAAATAAACATATAGAGAGATAGGCGAAACATTTAAAATCCCATATTAGGATAGAAAATGACATATATATATATTTGAATTACGAAAAGAAACTCCAATTTTATTCATTTCTATCATCATCAACTAATTAATGTCCCACTGCTCCTCTCAGGCACGGGCCTCTTCTCAGAATAAGAAGGGTTAGGCCATAGTCCACCACGCTGACCAAGTGCCGATTGGTAGATTTCAACGCACCTTCGAGAACTTCATAGAGAACTCTCAGATGTGTAGGTTTCCTCACGATGTTTTCCTTCACCGTTAAAGCAAGTGTTAATTAATTTCCAATATGCACATAACTTCGAAAAATCAGAGGTGAGTGCGGGGTACGAACCTCACGACTGCCAGTGTGAGAGGCCGGAATCTCAACCACTAGGCTGTCAGTACTTTATTCGTATATATGTCTTCAAACAAACTATTCAAACAATCAAACGAATCATAGCACAATAAAGTTAATGACATCCCGGCCTTAATATCGGGCCACTTTTATCGAAGCACTGTATTTAACCGTTTTGCCTACGATATACATTTGTGTAAACACACGTTCATAGGGCACGGTCAGACTTGATTTATACGCACACCACTCCAGTGGTAAAATGGACCTTATTTTTCTTGCGGGTGTGATCATATTTGTGTAATATGGTTGAAAGGCACAAGCCACGAATCGCGTTTTTTGTCGAGAGCACAAGAGATTTTATTGTATAACAAGGTATGCCACGCGGGTCCGTCCACGTCGTAAACACATTTTTTTTGTTTTTATACAGTATTCTATGATGTACTTTTGTATACGTGTAAGGCAAGCAGCAATCGAGCATGCAGCCCACCTCGTTTGGTGGTAATATCCACCTTTGCCCATGGCCCACGAGCATCTGTTAGGTGCGTGCAACTCCTCAGGATTATGTTGGAACGCTTCATACTAGTATCTTTACCCAGCCACTCCTTTCAACTTAATACTGATGTTGTGGGGCGAAAACAGGTGTGGCGAATATGTCCCAGCAGTTGAACTACGACGATTTCTACTACTCTTTATATTTTCGATGTAAAGAGTAGCCACATTTTTCTTTTTTCATTTTTCATTTTTCTTTTCTTGTATAATCCTCTATTTATTTATTCCCTTCGAATCAATGCATTATTTTACAGCCGGACAAAAATGAAACTGGAAACGGTATTTTTGTTTTTGAGAGTATTTAACGCACACGATTTTGGAAAAAAGTTCTTTTGAAAGCACGGTCAGACACATTAATTTTATATATTTGTGTAGATTCGTAATGGACTTGGCATAACGATCACCGGTATGCTTCACGAACACACAGGTAAATGGGTTTTATGATATATCTACGACAGTGTCATAGGTTCAACGTAAAAGTTTTTTAATAGCTCTGATTTATTACGAAATAGTTTTGATTTTTATAGAAATGCCTCCTTCTCACTCTTTAATTAAAATTTTATATGAAAAATTCACACAATTTTCATCACACGCAGACACATCATCATTAAACTATTACTGTCCCACTGCTGGGCATGGGTCTTCTTTCAGAATGAAAAGGGTTAGGGCATATTCTGATCACGCTGGTCAAGTGCGTATTGGTACTAACATAAGTAATGAAACTATGGTCTTGTACCACACCCGGTGAAATCAGCGCATCCTTTATATAGGAAAATGCGATAAAATAAAGGGTCCACCATTTAGCCTAGGTCCTGATTGTTACACTTCCTAAATCTTAGAGATTTTTATGGACAGCTCATTAAGGTTTACTCACGACTGTTTCCCTCACCGGTAGAGCAAGTCATCAACCCATTAACGTCCCACTACTGGGCAAGGGTCTCTTCTCAGAATGAGAAGGTTCAGGCCATAGTCCACAACGCTGGATAAGTGCGGATTGGACTTTTGGATTGGAGTAGACTTCACACACCTTCAACAACTTTATAGTGAACTCTCAGATGTGTAGATTTCCTCACGATGTTTTCCTTGACCACTAAAGCAAGTGATAATTAATTTCTAATACACACATAACTTTGAAAAATTAGAAGTGCGTGCGGGATTCGAACCCCGGACCCCCAGTATAAGAAGCCGGAATCTTAACCACTAGGCTATCAATGCTTTGATAAAAGTGATGTAAGCAAGACGAATCAGATTTAAACAAAAATAAATATAATAACAGGGTAAGCATATCAGAGACACGCAGGTACCGAGATACGTCGGGGACCATGTAGCGTGGAGCCGTGGCCCGAACCTCGGCCGTAATTTTGTAATTTAACAGTAGCGCACCGTTTATCTAAACAGCCCGGTCAGTGGGGAGCTTTTTGTTGATTTTGTTATTAGCAAAACGTGTAGTGTGATGAGACCTTAATTATTTTTATTATAAATTCAAAATGAACATTTTTTTTAAAAGCAGCCTCATTTATACTATCTATATCCAGGCAAAATAGAGATTAAGTTCATTCTACACTAACTAGATGCTATATAAATGAATACATTTTTTTATTTATAATGAATGACTATGGATTGGGTACCGATAAGACCAATGACATAGGCATGGAAACTAATTAAGATACTGATTACCACGATCTACGGGACCTAGAGACGATATGTGGAGAAATCTGGCTTTAGACAAGCACGTCACATTAAGGTACCAATAAAAATCGTACCTATTGTAAATAGACTAAAGTCTTAATATAGACAGATCAGTGCTATGAAGTTCGGCGTACTGAGTATTCCGGACTTCAGCCCGAATTTACACAAGCATATCTGTTTTTGTGAAATTATGTTCACATACATATCTGAGAGTTCTCAAAATTTTAAGATATGTTTCAACCCGCACTTGACTAGCGTGAGAAACTATGGCCTAAACCTTCCCAATCCAAGAGGACATCCGTGGGCAGCAGTAAGACGGTAGTTGATTGATGATGATGACCCCCATCACTCATTAGAAGTCTATTTTATTATTTTATCTATGCCACAACCCAACGTACAGGTCCTACGGCTATCGATGTCGTGTTCACAAATCCCCTAGCGGCATTAGCACTAAGCAGATTATTGCGCGGGCTTTTGTTCCGATCAATCATCGTCCTCTCGCGTTACAAACCTATTTAATACTTTAGACTAGATAATCTTATCTATGAAACTCTAAGCCTAGATCGAAATGATTGAACGAGTGGATATCGCGTATCAAAGTACACTTAACTTATTTCTCTACAGAGAAAAAAAATTAAGAATAAATGTTTGTAGATGGTAGAGCCTACAGCTTGTCCGAAGAGGTATCACCGCCGTGCTCACCATCCGCGGTGAAGTAATTCTTGTGTTTCTTGTGTCGGGTACACTTACAAACGAGGCGACAATCTTAGTCCGCATGAGTGGTGACCCATCTACTTCCAACTTCAGATAATTCATGAGCTGCAGTGATCACTTATGGTGGCCTGCACTCTCGTTTGAACAACAACAAAAAAAAATAAAAAAAGGTCCAAAGTAAAAAAATAAACACTTAAAATACAGCCCATGGACACCTACATTTAACCTCATATAGGATTGTAGTACTATTTGAGGTCGTACGTAGAACGTAACGTTGCTACTCCTGAGAACTGCGATGGTCGCCTCGCTGTAAATGCGTTCGACAACCGCACCTCTCCAACCGAAACACAAGAATTGTTTCACGGCGGACTATGAGGGCGGCGGTGGTACCGAACTATAATTCGACCGCCTTCGAAATAAATCTTTCAAAATCGCCATTTAAATGACATCTGACATTAATGCAGTGATCAATACTTACTTCCAAACTAAACCGTTACTGGTACAATTTAAAAACGATTGCAACAGTGTGTATCTATATTTCGAATTTATGTCAAAAGAAAAACACTATAAATAATAATTATATGTTGCATTAACAAAAATCTGCTCAACTAAATAAAACTTTCCACGATGTAAGCACGCAGATAAAAAATAGTATTTAACAAAACGATAATTTTATAATTCAATATTTGGTAGATATTAGATAACTAGTAGCATTATGGACACTATCTAATATGTAATTATGACGCCTTAAACTTGACAAGCTTATATGGATTAAAAAAATGCGTTTTAGATGTATTTATTACCGATAATGTAATGCCAGGACTCCTATTATTTTATTAATAAGTTTTATTAATTATAGAGTGTACAAAAAATATCCAAATGCAATAAATTCAGGGCTCCTGGCTATCGGATGCAGATAATTAACAAATTATGAGTAGATAACGTTACACTAATAAAATTGAGCCATAAAATTAAAATTGAAGAAATATATGTACAATACCTTAATGACTGTACGTCAATTTTACATACCTGAAACAAATAAAAAAAAATTTGTCACCATTTCATTTCGATTCTGAGAGGAGACGGGTTCCACTTAGAGTAGTTCCACGTAGAGTAAAGTTGATGATACATACGTCAATGAATACAGCATTCATAAACTAAAACGTACGAAATCACAGACAGACTTCTTTTAATGTTTAAAGAGTAACAACGAACGTGCACGCCACTTAAGTGGTCACTGCAGCACATGGACACCCACATCTAACCTCAAATAAAACGAGTCCTATCTGAGGTGATACTATAGATGCGTCCCTACTCTACTGAGTACTAAGATGGTCGCCTCGCAATAGTGTGCCCGGCAACCGCACCTCTCCAACCGAAACACAAGACTGCTTCTCGGCGGATTATGAGGGTGAAGCGGTGAAACAGTTTTGTTATTTAACTAAAGTTATTTAACTTTAAAAAATATATATTTCCTGTTGTCTGTGAATGCCATTGACAAACAATATGTATCTACTTGTTCCTATCGACCTAGGAACCGGTCTAGTAACACAAATACCCAGACCCAAAAAAGAAATTTAAATTCTTCATTTTAATTTCTGCCTGTCTAGAAAATGAACCCGGAACTCTCTGCGTGTCAGACATATAGGGTAACCGCTGCGCCACTAGGGTCGTTATCAACCATAACAATAAACTTGGGTCGGATTAAGGCACTGTTATCGTGGTGCAAGGGTCATCACGACCGCGGCACATTTACGTTCCCACTAATCCGTAATTGTTGTGTTAATATCGTATATATATTAAATTAGCGCGTGCTCATATTGCTCTCAATAATAGTAGGGTTATGATCTTCTGATTGCATTGGAGACGCTGGGTCCGTTAAAATTGTGCCTAATAAATTGATTTCGTTTTGTATTATTATACTTCGAAGGAAAGATTAGGTATAGAGCAAAACTACTTATATTTTGTAAACATTCAAATATGTGAATGACAAAAATCAAAATATTCCAGTATGTCTAAAAATACTTTGGATAACTTTGGACATAATTTCGATCAATAACGAACGAACGAATAGCTTCGATATGGAAATAACTAAAATAATAATAAATATTTTCTATAAAGAAAGCAAATCAATCAGTAAAGTATATTGCCATTATAACTCACACTGCAAATGTACACTGTATTTTCATATACTGTATTTGTATATAGTTATGTTTTCTTTAGCAGTGTTAAACGCTGCAGTGTTCTGGTTTGTAGTAAGTTTCACCCCGAGTAAGTTTTACTACACCGTGGTAAGGAAGTGAAGCTTACTCGGGGTGTTCCAACATTGTGTTCAGAGGTAACAAAGCCATAGACTGGTTGAATGTTGAATCGAACTCACACAGAACTTAAATCCACTTTGATATTGATTACAAGCATCAGAAACAGATGGATTGCAGGCTTGTTTGCTGCTTGTATTCTATAAAATACATATTTATATATGTGTTTATATATATAACTCGTATAAACACTCATATAGAACTGTATATCAGATATGTTGAAACGTATGTTAGCGATATTATAATATTTTCGTAAGTAAAACAATAAATCCAGTTCACAGGTCAGAACGCAGCGGCGCCAGCGCCGCCCTCGGCCCGCAACGGCACCAATTAGCATTCTAATACCGAGTGCCTCTTACAATCGAGTTAATCGATAACGCCCATCGCGGGCCGATGACCGTTGACACCGCCAATATCCGATAATTATGCATAATGTCCAGCTATTATAATAGTAACCAAAACTCTACATTATAAATTCGGTAGTAAAACGCCCGTTATCTGTAATGTAATCGCCAAGAAACGGAAAACGCTCAGCATGACATTGGTGATCTCTAAACGATTACGCAGCGCCACTACTACAACAACAACAACAGTATATAAACGGCAAAAACTGTCAAGATCTTAAGCAACTATTCCCACACCGCGAGTAAATTCAAAAGCGAACCGTAGCGCGTAGCGAGGGAATAAAATAAGAGTCACGACAGGCCAAGAGGAATTCAATGAAGGGCGATCATAATCGATTGTCAACGGAGCAACAGGGAAAATTAAACGACAATTTTCGGTGGACAAAACTCTGATGCTATAAATTGGTCGGTCCCGACACCAAAATAAACCCAAAAAGAGTTAAGCGTTCGGGAGATCGTCGAATACAGATTACTGGGCGCAGGTGTTAAATAAAAATAATAAAATTCGACGCGGACGAGGAAAAAAGAGGAGTCGGTGCGGCCGCGCGGCGCCGAACGAGGCATAATTTCGTTTGCAACGCCCGCCCGACAAAAAACGACGTGTACCCCATCGAGTTAACAGAGCCCCGAGCACGCCTCGCGATCCTCGCCATTCAAAGTCGATCCGCGACGTCGGCGTCTATTTTAGTACCTTATAAGTGTGCTGTTGCTCGCTTCCAGAGCACCGTCCCGGCTACCCTAATAGGAGTTCAAATTATCAAGATCTAACAGAATGCTTACATGGACAAATGGGAAATTATCAGAATTCCACTGATAATGTCACCTTAGTATCTATACGATGCCATCGACGGGTCCCAAGGAAAATCAAGTGTGCCCATATACATGCCGACACTACATTGCGGCACCGAACGGTTCTGAGAAACGAATTCGATATAAGAAATTATGCCATATAAACAACTGTCGGCGCAGTGCTCGCCAACCGCAATTAGGGAAGGCAATTCCTCTTCGCACGTACGAACAAATTGTGGGCAATAGTGGTTCAGCCCTCCACCGCAAAAACTGCTTGCAAACTCGCAGCACGCACATTGCCAATATCGCAAAAATCGACATTGATGTGTTGGCCTCTCGCCCGTAAATGTTGCATAATCACGCACAACGGAACCCATAAACTACAAAATACACTATTTTCAAAAAACTTGAAAAAATAGTAGTCGTGATTGTATAGTCAGTCATTACTGTAACGTCAGCAGTAAAATCCCGTTTACGACCAAGGAAGAAAGGTAAAATTATAAAAATATGTAATATTACAAAATAACTAACGATGTAATCCTTACATGCGTTGTTTTTATAGGAGGACTGCATCGCCTCACTGTGAGGGCGGAAAGGGGTCATTAAGTGAAGCTTAACGTCGAAGGAATGCATGGGGAGCTCTAAAATAAATACCACCAAATATGTCAGCATTAGTGGACGATAGGTTGAGCTTACGCCTAATTAACTGCGAGGGAGGATAAATAAATATCAGGATTATCACGCCATCTTCATCTTGCTCGTGATTCGAGCATCCTGTTCAATGTGGAGACATTGTCTTTAAGAAAAATACGACTCCGCGTCCCATGTTTATGTACAGAGATTCTTTACAACGCACAACGGTGTAAGACTATCTATGTTTAGTTGAAATACTTATGCAGGAAACATCAGACGAGCGCTGTAATAACACTCGCAGTATCATCAAGTAAATCTCGGTGTTGCTGTTTCCATATATGTACCACCATATGTTTGAAACTCAATACCTCTTTGAATATCTTGACGTGTTACGTGATAATTTACCACGTAATGCAGTTTCTTATTGCATGTAACTGAGCACGAAGAGCGATGGCACCATTGGAGAGGCATGTGCTATCAACAATAGACGGAATCTTTCGGATACATCGCCATGCATTTAACTCACAATGGAGACTTAAAGTCACCCGTTTATCGTAAAAGTGTATGCCTTTACACATAACCCACTGTGGGTATAAATCGTACGATCTCATTAGGGACTCCGATCGTGACGATATATAACTTCAACTCAGCGGTACGCCCACTTAAGTAGACGTAGACCTGGATTTTAATTCATGGATAGCATGTCTTGTCAATGTTGATTAATTAGAGGCACTTGTTAACACAACTGAGATATATATTATTATTCAAAATTAGCCTAGTTTCTACATCTCACATCCTGAACGAGGTAGACAAACCTCAGTTGTCAAGATCAACATTCAGATCAAGTCAAGACCACAAGTTCGTGAGTCACGATTCCCCCGACCCAGCGGCTAAAACTTTATGTAACAATGACAATATTTATAACAAGTTCAAATGATCTAAATATTCGACTAGCTGATATTTGAATTTCAAAATTGCAACTATATAAACTTAAATCGATTGCTAACATATTTTGTACAGATTTATCTCCGAAAATTGCGACAGCGATTTAACGACTTGAAGATTGTACATTACAAATTGGTTGGTCCAAACTCTTCCATGCGCAGGGCCAAAGTCAAACGTCTACACTTATATAAATTTTCCCATAAAAGCTTTGGCTGCACTTTATTATGTGAACATATTGGCGTGCAACATTATGACAGGTGGCATACATCATCGCAGAATGCATTAATACGCGTCGCGAGGCTCTGAAGATAGCTCGTTAGGAAACAAAACATGTAGAATTATCGCAGAATCTGAACTGCTCTTGAACCTAGGCTGTATTTCTGTTTCAAAACAAGTTAGCATAAAACGTTAACGTTGTTAAAAAAATTATAGAGAATTCATATTTACAAATAATTTAATTACTGAGATGGCTGGATGACTGTAGTCATTATAATTCGTTTTCTTTTGAACCCTTTCTTGAACTTTTCTTGAACAATTGAACACGGCTTCTGGTTAAATACAATATTTCGGCAATCAGCGGTAAGCAGCTACTTTTCGGCTGCATATCCGAAATTTACACAACATAATATATTTATTTCATAGTAATAACGTTGTTAGAAATATCTCAAATATCTTATGGGGAATTAATATTTTCAAGAACCACCTAAGCTACATCGGAATTCAAGCAATTTTGAACG
This sequence comes from Phareas burnsi, assembly GCA_018249415.1. Taxonomy (NCBI): domain Eukaryota; kingdom Metazoa; phylum Arthropoda; class Insecta; order Lepidoptera; family Hesperiidae; genus Phareas; species Phareas burnsi. The sequence continues at coordinate 6,419 of DWKL01000576.1, read as the reverse complement.
TAACAATATTATCGGTATTCAATTATAGCAACGCAACCTGAATTCCATCGACAATTGCTATAAACAAAACTAACATTGTCGGAGAAACTAAATTCGTAAAGGCACCGAAGTGGAATGTGATACGTTGTTTATAATCTAAACACTGCATTGTTGTTCAACAAATACCTTATTTTAGAGGGGTAACGCCCTAGATTGTAAACTGTGTTATACTTAAAACAATACGTTCTCAGTATTTTCTGTTCGGGTCGACGACTCATAAACAAATGATTGTAAACTTGTATGTATTGTATGATTACACTTGTAACACACTAATGCTTGTCGCAAGAATCGATGACGTATGCAGAATTGAGTGTGCTCAAATATTTGGGCTAATTTTATATTATTTCACAAAACATCCGCTTCAGGAATGTGTCCGGATTTATTTTCCGATGTGTTGACGCACCTTGTCATGAAACACAACTGTCAACACAAAACAATTGATGTCGTTATGTACGATGGAATCATTCGCTTCCAATAGATTTTTAATGAAAACAAATTGTCGCATTATATAACCTTATATAAAAATTTTCAATTTTCACCCATTTCACTTCCTATTAACATTTATTTTTGACATTAAGGTATCATCTATTAGCTGTTCTTAATATTAACAAGTATGCAGTCCAAGATAAGCACGTGAGGCTTTTAAATTCACAGATTCAATACTTTCAATCTATAAATTAAAATAGATCTTTCAGTATGATAAAACATCGAGAAATGACATAACTAAATACCATTTATTTTTGCACATTTTATGTTATTATTCTCTATCGAACAAAGAAAATCAATTGCCATCTTCATCAGATTCTTCAAGGATTTTTTTTATGAAGTAACCTCTGGTATTTTCGACGATTAAACGATCGAACATTAAAAAATCTCATTACTCTCAATTGGTTTACAAGATATAAAAATGAAAGACGCTTTATCAACACACAACAGATACAAAAAAACTATATAAAAAATTCCTAACAACACATTTTCTCTGCGAGATGCTTTTAATCAAAGTAAGATTAAGGATTAAATACATGGTTCCCCATGTATTTAATTCTTTAATACATGGTTCCCCATGTATTTAATCCTTAATCTCGCAATATTGTTAGGACATGATTCTTTAGAAAAAGTTGAAAAATAATATAAGAGCACATGTTTTTTTGTTAGTTACAAAACACGCCTTAAACATATTATGCATCTCACCCTCAATTTCCAGTTATCGATATGCATCCAAAAGCGTCATAACTCAAAGCTTTTAGTGGCAACAAAGGCCAACGGAGATCGGAAATCTACGCTCCACGGATCAACGTATTGATCTTCACGATCTTTTATGTTCCAAAGCTTTGTACACGAAGTGGATTCAGGATAAAATTACATAATGGCCCGAGTGGGAATGGCATTCATATTATTATATGGCCACATTACCGAGAGTTTCCGATTCGTCATGGCAAAAGTAAGCCCATTAAGGCTGGATTACATTTCAAGCTAGCATTATGAACTCCAGAGCTTAGAATTTCTGTATCTTTATAGCTCTGCAGATTAATAAAAATTGTTGTTTAGCTCAACCCGTGCTATTCGAAGTCAGTGATATTAATTTTCGACCAGTATCAAGCGCCTTATCTTATTGACTCTTTCAACTTGTCAAAGTAAATTTAATTAATTAACCATTGATTACAACATCAATATTAACGCACAACGTGTCAACTTCACATGCAGCCCGTGTGGGTGTAGCTCAAACAATTTGTGTATTGAAAGAGGTTTCTTTCGACTGACTGACGCCTACCTGGACAAGATGAAGGAATTCTTTATACAGAAACCCTAGTGTCATTCCGAGCTGAATGCTACAATAGGGACATCAGACACATTTAAACTGTAGGCGGATGCAGTGTCATTGTAGAGTCGAACTGAAGCACGTATTGTTAATGAAATTCGTAGCAACAGAGCGTTCGTTTTAATAACAATAAAATTGAAGCGCAATGCTTCTTTAGTATGTCCTTAGGTAAAAATATAAGTAGTAATGAATGTATGGGCTTGTACAACTTGGGGCCACTTCTGAAGGTCTTATTTATGATATTATTACTTCTGTACAAATTACGCGTATTGGTCAAAGGTATACAAAATATTGCGCTCATTTACTAGAAAAACGTAACAAAGAGTCCTAAAACTACGTGTCTAGTTCATCATCCCTTTACTGCTCCATGCACCATCTCCTCTCACAATGAAAATGGTTTAGGATAGTCCACGCACGGATCCATAGGCCTCACAAATCTTTGGCAACTCTATAAAGAACTCTCATGTACGCATACATCAACTCCTCACGATGTTTTTCTTCGCACATGACTTCGGAAATGAAATATGCGTGTCTGGGATCAAACTCCAAACTCACAGTGAGAAAGACTAAAATTCATACCACTAGCCTTTCACTGCTATATGCTGTTACAAACAGCTTGTTATGGATAATTTTGTGAGCTATCCTCTATTTACATCAGGAGACTGATCCGTACGCCAAGGGCCGAAGGTCACGCGTTCCGTCCGTTGTCACGAGGTGTCGGCTGCACGAGGGAAAATAAAAGGCATAAACCAAACGCTGTAGGGTTGCGACAAGCCAAGATATTACTTTCGCATTTTGTTTTTGAATATTATTTTATGAAGTTAACGATTTTTGCTATGTTCTTACTTATTGTTCAAGCATTGAAACTGTTGAAGAATAGAAAGTAATTATATCACATACTTGTTGATTATTTAATTTTGCAATTAAATGCATAAAACATATAATTATTGTGTGTCTATACCCGTATCGCGCTATAAGGTTGACGAATTTAATTTAACTTTACTTCTTCAAGAATAATTGAAAATTATCTTAAATGTTATAATTTTTTTGAAAGCCAAAATCAACATCATGACACATAAAAATGAAATAACAATAACACGAATCTGGACATGAACAAAACCCCCATATTGTCCATTAATGATTCACTTGACAAAAAATTCCATTCACCCTGAAATAATTCCGTACTAAACATAATTTATTTAGTTCAAACATTTTGATAAATTCCCGATTTAGAAACGAAACCACAATGATTCAACCGTAAATAAATATGTCACTATTATTCCTTCCATACGATCAAGATGGTAGTACAAAATGTAGACACGCTTATAGGCTTCAAATTTTCGGAGAGTTTGATAATTACATGTAAACTAGTTTACGCTTTTGAGTTAAGAGGTTTACATACAAGGTAGGTAGGCAGGTATTTTTTTTCTTTGTTTGATGAGTAGCAAACGAGCGTGCAGGCCATCTATTGTTAAGTGGACTGCAGCCCGTGGACATCCACATCTTACCTCAAACAAAACTTTTATCTGAGGTCACATTTACTCCTGAAAACTAAAAAGATCGCCTCGCTGTAAGTAAGCTCAAACAAGCCCAAGTATGTCCAGCAACCGTATTTCTCCAGCCGAAATACAAAACTGCTTCAAGGCAGATTATGAGGGCGGCGATGGTACTTTCCCGGGCGAACTGTAATTCTACCACATTTAAGTCCCAAAACCTTGCAGTTGCTATCTGCTGTAAATTCCAGGGCGGGCACCAGACCTGACTATGAGAAAACGGCCGGAAATCCGTCTACAAACCTAATTGCACCAATGTTCATAGCTTTGTGAATGAGTGTTCAGGCAACACACAATCGATGGACACTTTTAGTTGTTGTGAACGATTTCTCCCAAATTTATATAATAAAGCCGTTAATGATATTAATACTTTGAAATTATATTCTTTTATATTGGTTACAATGCGCAAATAAAATTATATACAAAATAAGAAAAATAGAAAAGTATTTTACATATATTCTTCAACACTTATAAAATTGAATTCCTATAAGAACAACCCTAAATCTCCCGCTATTGTATACAAAATGACCCATCTCAATGTCGAACGGTTCTAAGAATCGAGACCCTCTCCGGCTAATGTATAGCGTAAGCGCCTTTGAGCTTTTCATAAAGGCTCATTTCTGACACCTCGGATGAAACATGGCGGGTAACGAATGCGTGTGCGCATCGTAATAAAAGAATATTAACAAAGTTAAATTCCGGATTGGTTACGATCATTTATACGTGTGAAAGGATTAAATTGCTATATTTTACATTGTACGTATTATAGTTTCGTGGGAGCATTAAGCGTATGAATAATAAAAAATAACGATGTTGCATACCTACCGTAAATTAGACAAACTACGGTTTTTGACTTCCCGCGTGGCTGAATAGTCACAATACCGATCTACCGTGTCTGTACGTGGGTTCGACTATCCTTCTAACGAAACTTACAATAATAAATAAATAGAGCATTGGTTTCAATATGTCCCCCCACCCCAAAACATAGAGTTGCACAATGGGGTTTATTACATTACATGCCCACAATATATTAACAACCATAATCCATCATGGGCATGGCTGTGGTCCTTATGCTTGATTTTTCATAACGCTTCAGGTGACTTCAGACAAGTTTAAGCATTATCAAATAAATTCATTTTTATAATTCAATTATATCACTCTAATAATCAAATCAAATCTATCAAGTAATAGATCTCTTCACATAAAAAAGTGAAAACAAATGTGACCGTATATTTTTATTATTAAATAATATATCTAAAAATATCTATATTCATTATGATAAGATAATAATAAATCTCAGAAATCAAATTAAGTGAGAAATGATAAAAAAATTCACTAAGTTTAAAAATAAAAATGCATACTGATTTTGATTGCTCTTGATTCTCTACTCCTGTTGATTGATACACATGAGATTTATTCCATTCCCTTACACATTGCTACAGGGAATATAAATACTTTTTTAACAATGATTATAACTTTTTCAAGATGCTTCTGCAGCAAAACAATGTTTAACACATGATCTTTTAATTCAAGTTAAAGGATACATTGTCTTTGTCATCAACCCATAAATGTGCCACTGCTGGGCACGGTCTCCTCTAAGAATAAGAAGGGTTAGGCCATAGTCCAACACACTGACCAAGTGCAGTATTGTAGACTTCACACACCTTCAAGAACTTTACAAAGAACTCTCAGATGTGTAGGTTTCCTCGCTATGTTTTCCTTCACTGTTAAAGCAAGTGAAAATTAATTTCTAATATGCACATAACTTCGAAAATCCGAGGTGCGTGTGGAGTTTGAACACCAGACCAAGAAGAAGAATATGAAGAACCAGTGTAAGAAGCCAGAATCTAAACAACTAGGCTATCACTGCTTATACTTTATCCTATTCTGAGTGAACTGCCTACAAATCGGAATAAATATAATACTCTGTTGGTGCTATAGATGCATACAGTGACAAAACTAAAAGCAAAAACCGATATTTAAGTTACCACACAGATTCTGGTCTGGTCAAAATTCATGGATTCCATCAAATCTGATAGGGGTTTGACAATTTACCACTATGGCAATAACAATTATAAAAACAATCATTATTTTAATAAACATGCATATTTATTAAAATGATCAAGGAATAACAGAAAAATTGTGATATATTTTGGTAAATACATTTGTATTTCCACACACTTCTTAGTGCTGAAAAATGTATCCAATATATGTTAATGTGTTATTGGTTTAATTTACATGATTTATATACTATCATTCTCAATTTATATTAAACTGTTTCACGATATAAGTGCATCATAAAGCTATAAATAGAATTGAAGTACACAAAAATCAAATAAGTACAGACATCTGTTGACAAACACGCGAACTAATAATAAACTGAAGATAACGCTATCAAAAAGTTTATAAATAAATCTCTAAGTAGCCCAGTCAATGCAATAGACGTTAGAAATAAAATAACATGCGGTTTATTTAATAATTTGTGGTAAAATCTAGGATAAGTAAGAGATATTAAGAAATTATTACTTAGGAACGTTCTGCTAATGTTTTGGACGGAAACGTGTAGTAGTTTGTCATTTTAATTACGTCCAAGCTATTATGAACACCTGCTCCTAATTATAAGCTGAATGTTGATCTAAATAAAAACCAACAACATTGTTTGCATTTACAATATACATTTAATTTAATCAGATCATCTGTACTGCACACCATGAATATCATGACGAAAAAAAACCTTTATAAAAACTATTTAAACATAGACCTACAGAAGGCATTGCATAGAACATATTAGAATTAATCCCACTCACCCATTCTATATAAAAATCCGCTAAAAACACGATAATTTAGTTTATATACACAAACACCACAAACATCACTTCGCAGCAGCCATGTTACTGATATCAATGTTGCTAGTTGTAAATAAATAACTATTCATTATTTAAATGAAATTATTGAATTTCCTTATGTTTAAATATCTAACGCTTTATAGTTAATTGACATTACGGTAA
>DWKL01000575.1:0-18103 GCA_018249415.1 Phareas burnsi | reverse complement strand
ATGCTTTTTTATGTGCAAAGTAAACAAACTTTCAGTAGAGGAGTTTTGTCACCTGTTGGATTTCTGTAGAGATTTCCTTGTATGATATGTAGCCTCTGTTTGATACAAGTGCACTCGTTTCTTCGCTGTTATTATGCTTCTATTTTCAGCTTTGAATTATAAAAATTAATGCAGATTTTTTTTTTGTGTTAATTTTATAAAGATTCTTTATTGCATTGAAATGTTATGTAATGGAAACTTTACAATTAGTTAATTTCTAACTTTTTCCCAGGTTTGTTTGTGGGCTAAAGTAAGACTTTTAAAAATACATCATATTTACAATGATTGCAAAAATATTTTTTCATTCAAGTTGTCATTTTATTGCGAAGTGTAAATTTCTAGCCTCAGGTTGCATCCTGTTTAGAATGTCATGTTAAGCATACGTCAGCCAACATGCATCAGTAACCAGTAATTTGAAACTAAATGATGAGTCTATGTGCGTTCATATCTTGGCGATTTAGTGTATAATTTGTAGTCTTTAATCAATTTGTCGCCATTAGTTTGAGGACTATCACATCGACAGCTACACATCGATGTCTAGCTTGGGCTTGCATCAATATTTTCAAGAATAAAAGATTTAATTGTCGGCGTCTAAACATAATAGGCAGCAAATGTTTTCCGGCCTTGATTATTTTCAGATTTTTTTTATAATCTGAAGCGTTACAAATATAAATAACTCACGAGTATGGACGTTGGAAGTAAATGAATAAAAAGTTAGGCGTATTATACGGAAATTAGGCATCTTAGTCCTTTCAAAGATGCCTCTTGACCCATGAAAATGCTTCTTTACCGATCACCAGTTTACTATCGTTACAAATTTCTTATCCTTGATTTGTTTGTCGCGTTGTCTTAATGAAACAGGACTTCCGATCGCCGTTTGCTCTTCCTCTTTTCTTCAATGTCGTTACACAATCTTTTTATTTGATCTGCATATAGATTTCATAATATTGGGCTCATTTCCTTTCTCGCTGAGCTTACAACTTTGAATTTATTCGACGTCGGTGATGACATGGACATGACCAAGTCATAGACTGTTGTTTTGCTTTAGAATCGAAGTCCACAGTCTTTTAGTCTTTTATATCAGGTTCCATTATTCATAGTTTTCGAGATGAGTTCCATAAATGTCAAGTAGTTTTTCTAGCGCTCCTCATTAACATTCTCGGCACCCAATGTGCGGTTACTTTATTCCTACGCAAGTCATGGTGAAGGATCTTTTGAATGCTGCCATATTCTATCCTTGTGAACTGAACCAGATATCTCTTCGGTCATTTAATACACTACTAATATTGTACTCGTATACTGGTACTTAAGGACGTGGACTGTCTTGTGTTCGCGACGTTTGCCTTCTGTGGATTATTATTTATTTAAAACTTTATTGTACCTTAAAAAGTGGTATATGACTTTGTTCTGTCATTTACTGAGATTATAAGAAATCCGTATAATTTTATTCTGATTTTTCTTTGTACTTTAAATGTATGCTTTTAACACTTCTTACTTTAGTGTAGGATATTATGAAGAATACACTTTCCAATTTCCTGCCAAGGTTGATATGTGCGTCAAAATCCGACTGTCAAATGGGAATTTATTTAAAGGTGTATCGTTAAGTGACTCGTGCTTCGTGTGGTGTGCAAGCACTTCTTTAAACACAATAAACTAGAATGGATAATCTTAAAATTTAATTATTATTATCATTTCACAATGAGTGACTCATTTGCGATTTATGGGTGATTAATTTAAGGAGTAACAAGGAAGCAATCCTAGGAAAAAGGAGCACAAAGATGCGATTGAAATCTTTGTAGTATCTTTGTTTTAACCCTCCATCGAAAAACAATGTTCTACACATATCGACTGAATTAATTAACTAAGACCGTAGCGGTCTTCCACGTTTCTGTTGCGATAGGTTTAATGGTGCAGGAATAAAACAAGTAGGTACATTCGAATGTCGATAATGACATTGGCATACATTTACTGATGACCCTATAAAATCGCGCAATTAATTTACGTTGGTTTAATTAATCATTCTAGGTATTCCAACTTAGTTTTTAGGGGCAGCAAGACATTTGTGGCCGACCTCAGCATGGAGTTCAGTTCTATTTGGTGTTTACTACAAATATTCATAGAGTGGCAGTGATCACTTACCATCGGGGGGACAGCACGCTCTCTTGCTACTTCTGGGCTATAAAAAACATAATGAATATGTTATATGACATGGTGAACCGCGTGGCGCAGTGATAACCATATAAGTTTGGTACGTAGAGGGTTCGGGGTCCGATTCCCACCCAGACAGACGTCGAAATGCTGAATTTAGATTTCTACTCTAGATTTGGGTGTTTGTGTACTCGTCTTCGTACATCTCTCATGCATTTGCGGGTCTAGGTGTTTGTTTTGTGGGTCTATGAGGGGAGAAATTGTAATTTATTTATATAATATTGTGAACAGAAACCTCTGGACAACACTAAAGAAAAGTGCCGCAACTTCCTGGCGAACCTTCTGGACTTGTCGAGCAAGGAGCCGATGTCCGTGGAGACGAACGTGCGCAACCTCATCCAGGAGCTGATCGACGCGCAGGTAGAGCCGGAAACCTTTTGCGAACGGCTGGAGAGGCTGCTCAATGCCAGCCCGCAACCGTGCCTGATCGGGTTTTTGAAGGTCAGTTATTATTTTTTTTATAATAATTTAACGGCCGTGTCCATGCAGTTAGTCTTTGGTCTACCTTATAGTATTGTTTTTCCCGGCAAAGTCCTCACGCGTGTCATTCGTACATGGTCTAAACTATTCTCTATTTTTTTCTTAATAATCATAAGTTTTATATCACATATTCGCGTTCTTTGTAATCGTGTGTACGGTGACTTAAATAATTTTGACACATTTGAATTCTTTTAAAAAACCAGCTCGGGTATCCGTTTATCCACGTATTTTCTATATTTATCATTATTATGTGCAACAAAACCCCATAGATACTAATATACTCTACATATAGCTTGTATTGGCTGATATCATCCACATTATGTGAAGTGCTGATGTGCTGACTCGATAAATATAAACTATTCATCGCATTTCCTTAAATTTATAATCTCTTTTATTATAAAGTCAATCATTTTCAAATTTAGTGAAGCTTGATTTGTATAGCTCTAAATGCGCGGTTTAACGATATAAATGGTGGTCGACAACAGAAAAGCCTGCCGCTGCTGCGTCAGTCGCTGGTGACGAAGGAGTTGGTGATTGAGGGGATCAACCCTCCGTTGCCGCACGTGGCCTTCTCGACCATCCCTTCTCCCGCTCAACCCGTCTTGGCCGGTACCAACGTCCAAATTGTAAGTATAAGCAAAACTGACACATCGCTGATTCCTCGATCACTCGAAGCTATTATATAAGTGACGTTGAATTCCAACGCAGCTCTAAATATGGTTGAGATAACCAGCTCCGATGCAGTCGCTAGGAACATGTGTTCTCTCTACCTGAGAGTATACATAATGACAAGAGAAGTATGACATTGATCGTCGAATGTTCGTAAGTGTAAATTGTCTTCGCACTGGACAGAATAAAAAATTAAGACAATATGAACCGTGTTTATCCATTTCTGTTAAATGTTGGTACATACTGAGGCCCCCAATCAAATAATCTCTTTTTACTCTTAATACTCCTTTTTATATAAAATAACTATATAAGCCATAAGCATTTTGTTGCGTATCTACATTTCATAGGGGACATTACATTTTGTTCTAAACGGGAATATTGTACTTAAGTATGACAATCGTTTCAGTTGGTATTAAGGATAATATGCCTGTGGTACTAATTGCTTAAATCACGCAATGTCCACGCGGTGGCGGGTTTCAAAATATTTATTACAAGAATCATGTGAGTTTAGTGTTTAGTTATTTTCAGTGACTAATGTAGGCAACAATTGAGCCCTTGTCGTCAATATCACTTATAAAAACAAAATACACTTTGAAACGGAGGTAAAATGAAATGAACGACTTGTGAGAAACATGGACATTATAAAGTCTTATATGCTGTACATTCGATAAACAAGTAGTTTTCTGAAAATCAATATCTGGAAATGAATAGAAAAAGATTTGGCAAATTAGATCCGCGATGCTTTGTTATAATTAGCAGAAAATGGTATGGACATGGTGTATTTAGAGCTTGGTAAGTTAAGCGCGATAACAAAATAAATACATACACGATAAATTTCATAAAATCATCTTTTGCACCTAGCTATATTAACTGGAAAATTGGTATTTTCGTTATATGTATATATAACTTTATTTCATTATTTATTCTAACATTGTGTTACTAATCCGTTATTTCTGTGTATTCTAGGTATAACGATGTGTTAATTGTATTAAGCGGCTTGGTTCTCTTGATTAACTAGAAACTTTTTATATTCTTAAACTTGAATATAGAGAAAATTGGCTCTGTTAATAACGATACTACTCAATTACGTGAAGGTCGTGAAGGTGGTCGGCTCTCGAACATTGGTTGGTCTCGTGGTTCGTCGCTCAATTGAACTGGGTATGATTGATACGGCATTTGTCAATCTTTATTATTTTCCTCATTACTTGCGTAACAGTTTACGCTTAAAACAATATTTAATGTTGACATCATTATAATGCGCAATTGCCTAGATCATAAGTAAGATAATTGAAAAATTATGAAGGTTGCGTATTGTTTGCATGTAATGCGTATAGAAATGGGGCCTTATTTTGTAGATACATTTTATTTCATTCATTTTCATAAGCAGCTTCAATTGTCTTGTTTTATTAGGAATTTATAAAGGAACTATTGGAATCGGTTCGGATCGTTTTAGAAGAATCAAAGACCAACCAATTATGACGAATTCGGTTTATTAAACTATAGTGACGACTTTATGTTTGATCAATTTATATATTACGATTAGGTCAGTCCGCTAGTTACATTTTAGTGTGTACATACGTGGAACATTATGCTAAGTTAACGCCCTGGTTGTGGCAGCCGATGGACGAGGGCAGCTCAAGTCCAACCCTAACGCCCCTCCTGCCCCCGGTGATGCCGATCACCCCGCTGCCTCCCCCTCTGCCGTCACCGAAACCGTTAAATCTGTTGCCAGTCCAGGCGTCTACCTCGCAGGTTGGTTAACACCTACCCTCGAACGCCAAACGAATATCATGTTGCCCAAAACAACCTCCGCAAACCATCTGTACACCACTAAATTTAAGACAAAATTAAATATATAATTTGAAAGTAAAGGCAGCGTTGGTATCAATTTGCGTATGAGGGGGGAACACGAGTCCTGCATTGAGTTTTCGGAATCATTCTCATCAAATCCTCTGTTGCTTTCTTCATTGCTTTGTTACTTAGAATGTTAGTGTGGACAGCAAAGCCAACAGTTGGGTCCGTAAAATTATAGCGAAATGTTTGTACCCGTAGATCTATTTAAGCGCAAGAACAGCTTTTGCAACAGTTATAGTCAAAGACGTACAATGAGTCTAAAATAATGATTCCAAAAAGCTCTAACATCTCTTAAGTAGTTGTCCTTGTCAGTTTAGCATACCTATTGTAAGTTATTTACTTTATCTAGTGTATAATGAGGCAGCATTTTATGGAGCCTCGTTCATTTCTCTATTTTTTTGTTATGTCACAGTGATAATATTCATTCAATAAAAGATGATAACGTATATAAACGTGGTCGTCTTATTAGAACATTGTATTTACTAATCGGCTCTCCTTGCAAAAAATTTTTCTAAGTCTTGTAATAATATCCTTTTACCAATTTATCAGTAATTTTTTCAGAGGCTAATTCAAATGTAAGTTAATATATTATACGCTGGATAGAGTTATATGAAAGGGATACAGACCAGCATACGTAAAGCGTGTTAAGTGCAATTGTTATCGGGGAAATATTCTTTAGTATTTATAACGCACGACATAAACAACTAACACTTGTCGCTCCGCGTATGCCGGAATGTCCAATGATGTACCAATTTAACACATAGCAACTAAATATTTGAAAAAAAAAACGAATAACAATGTTGACTATAATTGGCTTTTAGTTGATCTCTTACACATTGGATTTTATTGTCATAGTTGTCAAAATTTTCATAGAAGAGTTCATTATGATACCATATAGATCCAAGTGCCTAATATGATACGTGCTACCACCATCCGCATGTGCATGCACGTCGGTTTAAATCCAACGAACTTTATTGACAAACCATTTCTGTATATTATGTCGCCTTATTTATTGTTCCCGGTACATAAATAATCTTCAAGTCACATTATCAACAAACCAATAAAGTGTAGTAAATTTAGGTTAGTGAGGATAGGTAACGATGTGGTAGGTGAGCCTGTCTATCGCATTCGTGGAGAACGTTTCTACGAAGATGATTTGGCAACATGAAATGAGCAAATGTTATGAAAACATGCTCCACCCCGGGGCCTATCTATTAGATTAATGAAAATTTTGTTACGCTAATAAATAAGCTTTTAGGCTAACACATATTAAAATATTGGTCCATTTTTTCACGCTGGGAAGCATAAATAAGGCAAAAAAGTTAGTTGGTACATTAATGGTCGCAGTGAGACCATATTCAGATACGATTCGGCCATCTCAAATAAAATTTATATAATTATGTTACTATTATGTAAAATGTTATGTAAATTTAAAATTTCATAACACTAGGAAACAGCGAGTTATGTTGAGCCGCCGCTCCGAACCTACCGGGGCGCGAAAGAGACCCAAGTCCTAACCCAAGTTAGTTCCCGGCCTTCGTCGTTACATAGTCACTAATAATATATTATGTATTATAATTGTGGAATGAGTAGTATTCTTATGTATACTGCAAATTATATGGGATTCATATTTATTATATTCATTTATCATAATGTAGTATTTTTGCCACTGTACGATTGTTTTAGTACCCTTCCAAATTGTCTGTAAATATAAGTAAACTTTTCGTTTTGTTTCGTAAACTGAGGTTGATGTCCAGATCTTTGCCTTTTGTCAATGTAGCGAACGCTGATGCAGTTTTTGATAATCACAGAAACTATTATACAAGTGCAGCGTAATAATATTAGACTTAGGTACTTCTTTGAATACTGTTTGTAGTCAGTGTTATTTGTCCTTAGATTCTGTCTTATTTTTCACACATTGTTTTCATTACACCGATCAGAAATAAGGTAAAATTGCATGCAATGAGTAGTAATGGCATTTAAAATTCGTTTGTTTATATGACGCATGTTGAATGTTCCTTAAAATATTTAATATATTGTCTCAGAACTGAACGAAAAACAGTAGGCGCTAGAGAAACCAGTTTATGACGAGCCAGAAAATTCGTCGCTACTATTTGAGCCTAATTAAAACCGTCCATCAAATACTATAAAAGGTCAATTAGATTTCGAATATGGAGACACAACTTCACTGTAACTCTTATAAAAAGCGGTCTTGTAATCTATGTTTTTGCATGTTCGCTGATTCAGAAATCTACATTAATTGCAAAGTAACTTGCCAGTTTCTATAGTGTGATGAGTTAAAAGTTACGTATTAGAGACTTCTTTTTATTTTCAAAATTGCTTTTCGTGACTACTTCCTATTAGTTTTATTCTGAATTGTGATACCTGGGACGACATTGCTGAGTTATTTATTAACGCTGCATATAAATTAAAATCACAAATTAAGGACCCGGGATTTTTCAATTTTCTCTAAAATGTCTGTAACTCTTGAACCATATGCCCTAACTCAAGGATTTCTTGGCCCGCCATAAATTTTCCCCCCTAGCGTCTCCGGGTTAAAGTTGAATTATGGGATAGTCCGTAGTAGAGTATTTCGTTTTTAAACTACGAAATGAATTGTCCTTTCGAGTATTTCACAAAAGTATATTAAGTAAGTGTAACAGTAGCTAATTCATTGCCTGTACTGTGTTTAGATGCTAAATTTGTTTGTATGGCGAATGCAGTCAATTATATTATGCTGTAAATCTTAAATAGTTCACACATTAATTGTTTTTGTAATAGTTGTAACATTTCTTTAAGAAATTGTCATTTTCAATTATAAATGAAATAAAAAGTAACTATGTTACCGATATTAAAAATGTGTGAAATACTGATTTAAATGTGCACAGTGCACATGGCCAGGCATGGGTGCAACAAAATTACTGTAGAATAACCAAAAGGTCACTGAATCGTTGACTCCTATTGGCGTAATATTAAAATAAAACAATAATGCCATTGGCCATGTTACCGATTTTATATGTATATTTCATAAGTACAACTTCTGTGATATATTGATATTATAACGTATGCGATTTGTAGGCGAAGCCTCCGCCCAAAGCGGGCGGCACGATCGCTGTGCTGCAGAATATTCCCGTCCACACGAAGATCAGCGTGACCAAGGTGGGCAAGACCATGACCGTGAACAGCAAGGCTGGGTTCAGCCGCCCCGGGAACAACAGCGCTGCTCTGTCCACTGTGCTCACTCCCGGGAAGTCGCTTCTTAAGGACAAGGAAAAGAAGGCCGCGATGCAGTTCACACAGCCATTCGTCGACGACAAGATGGCCGGCGATGATGACATCAATGACGTCGCCGCCATGGGAGGCGTCAACTTAGCTGAGGAGACTCAACGCATTCTCGGCTCCACCGAAATGATTGGCACTCAAATTAGGTATGCGTGGTGAATGAATAATAATATTTCACTTTTTAATATATGTCTGTACCTCATTATTATTCAGCGTTATTTCTTTAGCTAACATTAAGAAGATCACTAGCAAAGAATATATAAATACAGTAATAATAGCATGTGTTACTAATAATATGATTAAGTGAACACGGCATTCATATTTTTGTGACATTAAGTTTTCGCTTAATGTGGTCCTGCTACTTCAGTCGTAAAACCGGGTCTTGGCTAAACAGACTTCCAGGTTGCAAATGTTACTGTTTCTCATCTAAATTGATGGACTTTTACTTTAGATTTAGTTAGGCACGATAAGCAATTCGCGTGGTGCAACGGTGTACATAGCATTTTGAAAGCCAAGTGGTTCCAGGTTTGATTTCCGATCACGGAGACGTCTAAATTATGTATTTACATTTCGGTTTTTGGTTTGGGTGTGTGTGGACGCGTTTTTATGTGTCCATGGCACCCACAACACAGATAATCCTAGTGTATGAATGTAGAAGCCATTAAAAAGACAATGGTGAAACCATGAGACAGCTTCGATGATGTTATATAATTTTAAATTTGTAAATTGCAGATCGGTGAAAGACGAGTATCTGACGCCGGTGCCGATGATGCAGTCGCGACTTAAGGTGAGCTCGGTACGCGTGGGCATGGAGGAGCCCACCCCCGAAGTGTCCGCGATGCTCACGCACGCCGTGCATGAGCGCCTCAAGAACCTCGTGGAGAAGCTCGCCATCATCGCACAACACCGGATCGATCACATCATCAAGGTACGTCGCGGTGCGACTGCACGCCGATGTGTGCCTGTCTCTGTGTGAGCGTGCGTGTGTCTTTATCGGTACATAGGTGGAGGAGTCACCTTCAACTATTCGATAGCTGCATTTGGGAATCATTAAATGGATGCCCTACCTGTCTTGTCGTGACTTCAATTAAACTGAAACAACCTTAAGACATCATCAACTGCCCATGAATACTAACAGTATTAGGTCATGTCACTCGGTCATGGTTGATTCAATGTGGTTGTCAC
Organism: Phareas burnsi; assembly: GCA_018249415.1. Lineage (NCBI taxonomy): Eukaryota > Metazoa > Arthropoda > Insecta > Lepidoptera > Hesperiidae > Phareas > Phareas burnsi. The sequence continues at coordinate 8,386 of DWKL01000575.1, read as the reverse complement.
TTAGTTCATATTACCTATTGCCATAGTATCGGTTTAATTTCGGTAAGGCCTTATCTTGTATCCACCTTTCCGTCTCGTATTCCATGCTACGTCCAGTAACTAGGGCAGTGGCTTTGTATATTATCGAATTTTTGAAGGTAAAGATAAAATCTTTAGAATGTACATTAACTTGAAAAGTTACAGCTTATGTCATGTGATCAGTTTTTGCGATGCATATCAGTTTGTTGCGTCTACATTTATGATAGAAATTTATATCTTTAGGTTGTTTTAAAGATTTTTCACAAAGTATTATTCTAAGGTTAAATGTCTAAAGATTTCGTTGATTCTAAAAATAAATTATAACTCACGCTTTGCGAATCAATATTAGGCATTGCGAATGTTTATATGCAGGCAACTAAACTTAAGTTGCATCAAGACATTTTATATGACAGTTTTCTAGCGCCGACTGTAGCGCGTCTATGTATGACTAGGTAAAATATTTTATTATTATAGAGACCATGAGAGAAGCCTGACAAGATTCAGTTCATTCTTTGAAGAGTTCTTGTTACACATTTTATTGAAGTTGCCTGCATACAAAAATTACGAACATCATATACACTCTGCATATAACGTTATTGTTTTGTAGGAAGAATATGAAAAGCTTCTTAAACGCAAAATGAACCAAGCAACACAGGAGCCTGTTACACCTGAAAATGTAACAGGTGAACCTGTTATAGGTAAAACTGTTACAGTTGATACAAGTGAAACAAGGGATAACGTAAGCAATCGCATCAATTTATTTAAATGCGATGTGTTTGTACTTTTACTTTTTTGTTTTGTTTTCATTATGCAAAAGCTATGCAAGCGAGTTAAGTAGAGCTTTGTATGCGTAATTCATTATGCGATCGAATGTCGATTAAAATAATACAATCTTGAAAATGCAGCGAGAATATTATGGCAGTTGCGACGAACGGTCACACACCAAAAATATTCTCAGGCGAATTTTATTAGGCACGGCGTGACATTGCAGCGCGCTCAAGCTATAGCGATGTGGCCAATTTACAACGATAAGCGTAGAAACCTTGAACGACAGCAACAGTGGCGCAAACAGCTGTATTATGCTGTTGCTGAATGACTGCAGCTGGCACCACAGTCCTCGGATGGTCCTGCTCAATTCTTGTAGCGCTTATACTATTGCTAATTAAAACGCAGCTTGACCAACTCAATATGCATAATATTCTTATAATAATATTGTATTCAAATTTTAATTTGAGCTTTTGTGATTTTAGTCAGAGATGTTTGCATGTGCATGTGATGTACCTTCCCTTATACATATATTCAATGTATTAAATACTTCATAAGTAAAAAATAATTAATGATGAGGTCTATTTAAAAAGTATACAAAAATGTACCTTCTGCGCAAATATGTACAATATTTTATAAGATTAACAATATCATACAGTATCATTCACCATATTTGTTTTCAATGTGAGAGGGGCTACACCTAGCAAAATAGACCATATAAATTATATAGATTGATGCCAGTGAAATAACTATGGCATAATTAAGTAACCTATATCTTTATCTTTTAATAATGCATACTATAGTTATTCAAATGTAAATTTTTAATATAATTCATTTAATGAAATGTCATCTTCCATAACTATATGTCAGATGTTGCATATACATAAGGTATACTTGGCGCTATTTCTATTTAAAAATGTATATTGCATGTACATTGTTTATTATGTTATTGTCAAAGTTTGTTATATTATATGAAAAATATTTATATCGGTCTACAAATTCCACAGTAAAATTCCTTTGAGAATTTTATTATCTTGCCGCCATCGTGAAATTCGAGCATAGTCACGAAACATTGTGTAAATCCATAATTGGAACAATTTTCAAGTAGTTGTTTCAACCAATAAAATAATGTCTGAAAAAAATATATATATAATATTAAAAAAATACTGCTTAATGAAGTGTACGCTCTTGCCATATTTCTCAAACGTGACATAATTCCTGACTGTCGAGTGGCATTGGCGCAGTGGCACTAACACTGCTGCTGCTACTGTGCTGAAGTCTTATGGAAATAAATGTTTAGTTAAAAGGAATATTTATGTTTGTCCGCATGAATGTATATGTACGTGACTCTATAGCACAGTACAAATTCATAAAAATACTCTAAGTATTTATTAACAGCGTCACAAGTGATATTTGATAGATAATCTCTCACTTTTTCAAAGTACACCAATACACGTGATCTAATAATCAATTATCTCGGCAGACGGATCAGCGATATGAGACGACACAGGATGTAAAGGGGCAACTGAAGTTTTTGGAGGAGCTGGACCGTATCGACAAGAAGCGGCGTGAGGACTCGGAGCGTGAGATGCTGATGCGGGCCGCCAAGTCCCGCTCCAAAAATGAGGACCCTGAGCAAGCCAAACTGAAAGCCAAGGTTTGCACTTGTTATGAAACTAGGATCATACTACTCTTAAGTTATTGTCCTATCCGAAACCATATTTTGGGTTTAGCAATACTGATATGGCTAATAATTTAAAATTTTAACGTTTTCGGCAGAGTCGGCCTCAATTGTCATTATTGGATAATATTAGTTAAATATTTTAGATCGTCTTGCGATTCAGTCTAATGGCGGCTTCCGAAAGAGTAGTTCACTAGGAAATCTTGAATGATATCTTAGAATCATTTATTCAAGCCAGTTTCAATATTGTATTTATTCATCTCACAGTAAATGTAAAGATGCAATAATTCTGTAAAGTAACAAGTAACATTTTATTGTATTTATTGTGTTATGTATTATACGACTGGTTACACAATTTTATAATAAATAATAATATTTGTCTTTTGGATGACACGACCTGTTTTAAGTTTTATTTTGCTTACACAACAGGCAAAGGAGATGCAACGCGCAGAAATGGAGGAAGCCCGGCAACGTGAGGCCAATCTGACCGCTTTACAGGCCATAGGGCCGCGCAAGAAACCACGCCTTGACGCGCCCGGCGGCTCCGGCGACGGTGCCAGCACTTCCGCACAGGGAACGGGTTATGTGTGTATTGTGCGATTGATAACGTGATTAGATACGTTCAATTTGTGGTCACTGGCTTATTCCTAATTTTAAAATAATAATATTCTATAAAGTCTTGCGGCCAAGACAATATTTGATTTTATTAATGATTCTTGCCATTCTTCATATTTTAATACAAAATCGACTATTAAAAAAAGAGAAATAAATAAATGTTGTCTTAGCAACTGTTTTTAACAAGTGCCGTTAGTTTTTTATTTATTGTTTTACAATTGTCACTCGGTATAGAACGAATAGTGACTAAAAGTTGTACATATGTAATCGCCTTCGTGTTAATATCACCTATTAAGATAATCATCTGCCGCTTCATGAAATACATGCCGCTTTTAAAAAAGTTTAGCTCATACTACAATTTTTTAGAACATAATATTAGGATAATTTAAGTTAATCTCAGGTCAACAGAACTCCGTTCTTAAATTGAGATTAGAAAAGGAGTACAACTATTAGTCTATCAATAAATGGACATCGGGTGTGCGCTAAAAAAGGTAAAAAATTAATTAAAACAAAATGAGTGATAGCACAGCTCCAGTTGGTATTTGGCCGAGCAACAAACCTTATTAACATTAAAAAGTCAAATAAAGAAAAACAAAGTAAAATAAAAAAAAACGAAAGAAAATTCCTATGGATGATGTGATTGACGTATTTTGTGACTATGGTAATGCTGTCACGAAATTCGATGCAAAAGCATTCAGACGAAATAGCATTGTAAATTGTTCCATACGAACACATTTCAAAATTATAAATCGTGAACCAAAAAATTCCAATTGTGATGTAAACATATATGAATATTTTGTGCTAAAAAAATGTATGTATGTCTAGGCATTCGACATAATAGTAAATAACGTCGAAATAAAAGAACATCACAAATTATTTCATAGAGACCATTTGTTGGGAAAAATATTCTACGTCCAAATTAAAGACATGGTCTATTAATAGAATGCAATGTCTTTTAAATGGATATCACATGACTTATTATTGTTTTTTTTTTATTATTTCCTTGAAACTGCTTATACTAACAACCACCAGGAGATGGAGTTATTTATATACATGGAAATTTTTTATGACATTTGAATAAATTTTTTATATTGTGTTGTAAAACTGTATTTGACACTGTTATTGAAAAAAATCAAGGCCCAGGCTCACCTTTCGATGGTCACATAATTATATATATATAAAATTACTATTATAGGACAAAACTAGTAATAGAGTAATCAAGGTTCTAGCAAAATTCAATACAAGATAAAGAACAAAATTTATAATCAATCATTCATAAAATATATAGGAAAACATCAGGAGCCTATATGTTGCGTGAACCAACATTGCCTGTCAGTATTTGAAAGTTTGTTAAGCATTTCCATATTTTTATAATGATAAAAAATAACCGGTATAATTTATAACTTCATTCCATTTCATAATGAGGAAACACTAACCATTATACAATGTCTCCTAACAGTGTTGAACGGCGATACAATATTAATATTGTAGTATTTCTTGACGCCCACAGGCGGGGCGAAGCCAGCTGGCGCTGCGCACGCGGCTCAAGCGCATCAACCTCCGGGACATGATCTTCCTTCTGGAGCAAGAAAGGGAAACATCACGGTCCACTATGTTGTACCGGAGCTATCTCAAGTAAAAGAAGTATACGTGCCATCCCTATTTTACACAACGCAAGCCAAGTAAACGGCGATTGATCTATTCGACTTAGTCATTGCAGGCTCTTAATATGGAAAATCAGAAATAATAATGAAAATTCCTGTTATAACCTTCTAATCTCTATACTTATTGTTTTAATATTGTATTCTGTAGAATATTTAGTCCATTTGTTGTGGCAGTCTATAGTTTTGCATTTTTATTGTCCTATTGCTTAAGCTCCTTTTTTATTACAGGTATCTGGACAAGTTTTAGATATGAAACGATTTTCCTTTTATATCTCTTTTGACTGCAATTTTGATTGGAGTAAATTTTTAAATATTTAATATTATATGCTACTAGTAGTACATGTTGATAAATATATATTTTGCTGAATGTTGCTATTTATATACTTTATGATAAATATTGATGTAGGTTTAATTTCTTTGCATAAGTAGTATAAATCTTCAATGTTAAAATAATCATTCATGTTGCTTGTTTAACATATAGAAATAGATTCAATATTTTGAATTTTTAATTATAAATTAACTGCCTAAAGAAAAATGTGTGCAGCTCATGGTATCAATTCCATCCAAATTGTTTTGACTATTAATATGATTTAAAAGGGTTCTTTGATGTTTTATAACAAATGTTTGAAATTATCAGTCTATACGTGTAAAACCAAGTCATCCTTTCAATAGCTGTATACAAATATTTACATTAATGTCATATTTATAAGTATTTAATGTATACATAATTATATGTTTTAGTGTTAAAGCTTCATACATGTTAATGTTATTGTAGTCTTGTTTTGTATATATTCATTTATTGGTAATCATTCCGTAAGTGTAAAAATCTGGACACATGCTTACATATCTCAAATAATCATTTTTACAAATCTAATCTGACCAGATGGAATACTTTATTCCATAACATAAATAAATTACAGAAAACGTTCGTAAAAACAAATTACTAAAGTTATCAACACTGAGTCAATAAATTTATATGTATGATATATAGTTCTATTTATAAAGTAGTATTTTTGATAAATATTAGCAACTGGAATAAGTTGATTTTGTTGTTAGGTCTATTGTTATATTGTTACAGCGTTCACAGTAAACTATATCTGAGACCAACTGCAGCGCGCCTAAGCTTGACATGCGGCTCGTTATAGATTGTAAGCAAATCGAACTTTTTTTTGTAATGAAAGAAATTTCATGGTCCCCCTGTACACGTTAACACAAGACATACTCAGGAGTAATTTGATAACATTGGATAAGTGCATGTTTTTTGTGGAAAAAACGGACCAACCTGAATAGCAGTTATCTCTTAGTAATCTATCTAAAATGACAACTAAAATATTTTCATAGTAAAAAAAATTATGTATAAACTTGGAAGTAAGTATTTTAGAGCTTTTTCGGGCCGTGCTCCTGCTACTGAAAATAATTGGCATTGTAACAATCTCTACAAATAGGCATTATATAGAAGATGCAGAATGAAATGTTCAATGTTATGTTCTTCATAATATAAATATACATGTTACATTATATGTACTGACTAGTACTTTTATTTATTACTATGAAATTATTTTTAAACAACCTAGATACCCAATAAGTACTTTGTCGCACTTGAATGTCTTATTATCGATTGAACTGGGTTATATGCAATATGATAGATATAAGCATAAGTAGTTTATTTTCTTTATGTCAAAGATTTAGTTCTACATGACAAGTAAAAAAATATTTCTGCCTTCAAGAGATGTAGTAATTAGATACAGTGTTCTGCTTTGAAATGTGGAGTAAGGCTGTTTGCTTCAGGCATTAAGTGTTAGTAGTGAGACATGCCAACTTATTCCTCATAGATAGCAAATAAATCTGTGATGGGCTTCATTTAGTATATCTGTCATGTTTTGAATTGTACGTTAATTTATATTATGCCTTGATAAATGTGAAATGAACTGTAGTCAATGAACATTACTGAACGATAGTTAGTCGCCGTGCACTTTTGTCCCGACTATTACATAAAAAAACAATCTCCAGACTGCATCCAAAACAGAATTAGTTCCAGTACTAATTTGTCAAACTTAAGGTGATATTTCCATTGTGGTTATTTAATTTACTGCCTAACCTTATCACTAAATAATAAAATGACATGGTTTGAGGTATAGCTTGGAATGTTTCATTGCCAGTACATACTCCATATACTGCCAACAATGCCCTTCAAGCATAATGAGAGCCTTGATTATTAAAAATAGTAAATAAATATTTGTTACTAGTTTTAGCTCATGACTTCGTCCACATTGTCGTCAGCATCTGACCCTGTTGTAGACAAGAAGACCTGTCAATCTTAATCTATTTTTGATAAAAAACTTAATAAAATATAAGCTGTATAGAAAAACAGACTCCAGGATAGTGGGGCTTATGTTTAGACATTTTTTTTCAGAACCTGTCAATTAGTTCTTAAGATTATCCTTACATACAAAAAAGCGTTACCTCTTTGTAATATTATTGCAAAAGTATCATGTATAAATAAAATTCAAAGGAGGATTCACATTATTTCCTTTATATTTTTAATACTGCCTGTAACTAATATCGTTCAATATCAATTCTCCTTTTTCGGTCATCGATTATGTCTGAAAAATTAGTTTAGTGTTTCCCATATTAGACTTCGACAGACCAATAGGCGGACAGATGGAGATTTTTAAAATATTTATCTATGTATTCGTAACAATACCGACTCAAATTTAAAAAATATTCACTATTATATTACGAGCTCAAAAAATTTAAATGTCATTTATTATTCTAAAATTACTTGTAGACAGAATTGTGAAGTGAAAATTGGAGAATTTTATCTACATAACTTACCCTTGTAACGACAGAGGTACGCGAGGAAGCTTTGAAGTGTATGTGCTGCAATCTCTTTATAAAGATAATTCATTTACTAAATAGATTCAGATGAACAAAGAAAACTTCAATACTCGTGTGTTTTATTATTATAATAAAAATTAAGATTATGCCATTAAGGGCTAAAATTTTTACTAAAGTAAAAAATTTCGGGAGAACTCATTTTAATGTTTTATTTATCTTTTCTTCTATACGCCTACGTAAATTTTTTAATCCTTTCTTTGAGTGGCGCATAGGAAAAACGAATTATAAGAATACAGACTATATTTAATACATTCGTTTTACCATTACAATTCTCTCTTAATTCATAAAAAGTATAGTTATTGTTTTCTTTTCTTTTCTTTGTTTATTTAAGACCTATCGCAATTCATCGCCATTACAAAGTGTAGATCGATGTCATTGACATTGAACAATCTACAACTTTAATGTTCATTGTAAAATTTCTGTTAGTAGCAGATATTAGTTAAATTTGTAAATAAAATATCCACTGGCCTTTATTAAAGTCCAATGGATGTTTATTTTATTTGAATGATAACATATTATAACTAAAGTTATAAAAATTACATTCCATTTAGTAACTTTTCATAATTTTTAGGCATTTTTTAATTTATGCAACCATTTAAAAATTAGTCTTGTAGTATACATTATTGGAACTTAATGTACGATTTTACTATAGTGTTCTATATTGTATAGATGTTGGTATTTTATGGATGTCATTAACATAGTAAATAATAAATAATAGGAACCATTAAATTTGTCTTTTATGTAT
>DWKL01000574.1:0-18104 GCA_018249415.1 Phareas burnsi | reverse complement strand
AAATAGCCTTAAATAGAAAAGAGAATCATGTAAAAAACATACAGTCAGAAAATTTTATCTTTAAAATCTAAAATCTATTGTAAGTATATGTATTTAAAAGATTTAAAAAATCATTATTTTCATCCAAGCCACCATAACTTAAGCTGGCATTACCTATATGATGATATTTGATAGAAAATATGATATATATCGCCGCGGGAACTCTTTATTGAAATACCGAGTTTTTTTTACCTATTTTGTCGCCGTTTGAAATGAAGTACTCGATATTTATAAAAATAATAGTTATAAATAACTGTTATAGCTATTCTATACATGTTGTAGATGTAGAATGGCATGTTATGTAATAATAATAATATCATGCACATGCTGTGTGAACTTGAGTTGTGTTAGTTTTGTAGTGTGTCGTCCCGTGCGAACCTGTCATTGTGTTGTGAGAGTACTGACGTGTGTTATTAGCACGAACGGTTATATTTATTAACATTTTAAATATACTTTGCATCACTGTCCGCACAGGGAATGTTCTTTTACAGATGAGCCCATAGCTCGTCCTAATGTGCAATCTAATGTATGTGTACGTTTCACTTAAATTGCCAAAGAAATTTTTGTACCATCGTCAAAGATCTGAAATGTCAATGTTCGTATGTAATTCTTCATACCATTAACATTTTTCTTGTTTCCTCTAAGTGTTAAGTGATTTATAATAAGATATAGTATAAGCGTCGCACTAGCTTAAGATAGTACTTAAACACAGTAAATAGTATTAAGACGGTTTAAGAACGCCGACTGAAAGAGCAGGATTAATTTTGCAGAGTTTAGAATTGGATAGAGAGGAACGCAAAGCGAGGATTACTTTCAAGTCGACGAACGCCGCGGAGGTCTTCAAGAGGAAGTTTAATAACAAGATGGTCGCCGCCAGTCGCCTCAGCGTCACGCTGTGTTGAGACTTACGTACTGGATGTGTTAGTGAAAGACATGTTAAACTAAGCGAATATACGGCGACATTCAGTGTCGACACGGTGTCGTAGTGACCACTCGATTGGTGACGCCTGGACACAATACCGTAACTGTCATTTAGAGTAAATCTTCGAACACATGTAGTGTACACTCGTGGAGTGTCGACAGCTAGTGTCGCATACGACATTGACACACTGAGGTGTCGCCGAAATGACACATAACACTTATTATATACAAAATTGTTTATGTATAATGCAAGATTAAGTATTGTTATACAAGATTTCATAATAAGGTCTACGTGACATGTTGGCGACAACTCTGTGTGTCAATGACATGCCGGCGGTGTGACTACAGATGTCGACAATAATACTTGCACAATACAATCGACACTGAGTGTCGCTGTTACTCTCACATTTAGTTGTTTTGTGTTAATTACACTGCATAGATTTAAGATGACATTAAAAATTCATGTCTCAGCTCTAGCAGAGCTGACTCTGAATGTCACATTACTCTATATGTTTGATGTAGACACAAAGAAATACTGTCACGCTTAAATCAGGTAATCTAAGCTAGAACGTCAGTATCGCTTGGATAATAATTGTTATATTGATCGACACAGATCTACAAGTACTAGATGTGGTATCCAACATAAACCATGGCATTTTGGAGTTAATGGGGTGTTTTACTACGCTCTATCTCGGTAGGCGCGCCGCTTTGTCGTTTGTTATTATATTCAACGTAATCAACGGAAGTTTGCAACACAGCGCGAGATTTTGAGGTCCTGTGTTGTGTAATTGTTTTTGGAGTTAAAAGTTATTATTCTCTTAAAATAGTTATTTGGTTTCATATTTGATGTTGCAAAAAAGGGTACGATCCAAGTGAAAATTCATTAAAATTTTACATTTTCCCTAATCTTAAACAGTTAGTTAATGGTTAGTTACAAAACGGTTTTTATGTTCTTTGTAGGTGTATCAAGTTATCGTATTGGATGTTTTAGTTGAAAGTGTTAGAACCCTTTCCGGCTCGTCTCCGACGCCACCGCTTATTTCTGCAGCAGGGCATAGTCAAAGGCTGCTGTAGACCGATTAAAACGGTGTGGTGGCGGTGTGGTAAGGAAGACACTTACTCGAGGCGTTCCAACTTAATCCTCAGGGGTAGTAACGCATCTGCGACAGACTACTGGTAGCCTTTTAATTTTCTGTAGAGTTGATTACTGGTATCCATGGGCGGCAGAGACCACTTCCCATCGGGTGGAAAACACGTTCGTTTGCTACTTCTGTCCCATCAACAAACTTACAATTTGAAATAATTTTAATAATAATTGCATTAATTTTGTAACTGTTAACGAAAAGCAAAGTGACGCCATCTGTAACGAGCTGTAAAACACTCCATTAGCTAGCGTCTTGCGGAGATGAATACTGAATCTATTGTAACAGTAATGATAATAAACCTTTGTTATTAAAATATGAAGTAGTGACGGTCTCAGGAGAGATTAGTAATATGGTCACAAATGTCAGTCATATTTCATGTGAATGTTACATACTGGATATGACAGAATTGTATGCCTGTAGCTGCTTTAAAAATATGTGTGAAAAGACAAATCGTAATGTGTTATCCGGTTTATTTATAAAAGTGTTCATACGAGTGCTTTGTATAAATTTTGAATTACAAATCAGTTCTTCAAAATTTATACAAAACACGTATAAAGAGTTTAAGATAATATAATATTTAATGTATGGAAAATTAACGATTAGCGAACTTACATTGTAACTGTATAACAAACATAGCAACGTTGTAACATTGTGACTGTATAACATAGTAACTTGGTAACATTGTGACTGTATAACATAGTGACTTGGTAACATTGTGACTGTATAACATAGTAACTTGTTAACATTTTGACTGTGTAACGTAGTAACATTGAAACCCTGTAACATTTTGACTGTGTAACGTAGTAACATTGAAACCCTGTAACATTATAACTGTGTAATATTGTAACATTTGTAACTGGCGTCACAACAATCTGGTCCACATTTGACACGTTGACTGTCGACGCGCGTTTGTACGTTTTCGGTTACGATGCGAACTTGATGCGATTTGATTATACGGATTATACATATCGCTAATAAATGTGGATCGCTTGGAAATGGCAGGAAGAGATTCACTTGTATTTCAAAGAATTAATAGGTTAATAATAATTAATGAATTATCTAGCAATTTTTAATCTGTGGACACACTTCAAACTCGTCGTCGACAGTGAATGTGTTAAAATGTAAAATTTGTTTTTTGACTTTTTTTTGACATATATTTGACAGGCTTATTGTAGTAATGTCGGTAGGTACTCCCGTCTTGTACATGTAAATGTATGTTTTTAGTCAAATGTAACAACTTGTGAAATACTACCGTCTGCGAAAGTATGTGTGACTTATGTTGGGTAGAGAATAATCTCTTAAACATGAATTATGTGGAGCAAATACGTTAGCATGTGGCTGTGTAATTATATTAGAAAACGCACGTTTGAGAAGCAATAACTTTTTACAATTACCATTACCAAATTAGATTCTAGATTTTTTATAATTATGATGGTAACAACAATAATTCAATAAATCCTCTCTACGGTTCTCTATGTAAGTATGGTAGCAACTATCTATAAGGGACTCCCCATACTTATCCACGCGGAATAGTCTCGAGCCGGTCACAAAATGATTTATGTATGGAGTTTTATAAACATAAAACTTTTTCTCACCAGCTCCAATCGATTCCGAGGCGATATATATGGTGAGTCCCTCACAGTAAAGTGTCTAAAATAGACAATTGCACTAGATAATAGTAAAAAATCACTTTAGATTTGTTAGGACACTTAATCTTTGTTATAATAATTTGCCGGTACATAGAGTTATGTACCCTGCATTCTGTTATCGCTCGTCAATCTTTTATGTAGTAAATACATTGCAAGTTATGTTGTAAGACAAAAGTTATCTTATCTGTTAAAGCCCGACAAATATGTTTACAGAGGCTTCGCGAAATACAAATGCATTTCATTATTTCATTATAAATATGATCGTGGACTTAGTAGTCAAATAGACTCCTAATATCACACCAGTTGAATATATGGTATTTTGCATAGCATATTAAGCAGCACAGTAAATTAAACTTTTAATTTTTTTTATAAGACGCGCTTTTTCAAGACAATTATTTTACAGTCCTCAAGCCCTTCTTAATAATCTTCTTATAACTGCCGAAAAAGAGGGTAACTTTAAAAAAAATAGCGCTACTTAACAACTAGACGTCATACGCAAGAATTTGAAGTATTAAAAATAGATCTAATAAAGCACTTTCAAATAGTGAAACTTTTATTTCGTATTAACTTCTAATTATCTTAAAATGGCGATATTTAGTTAGATGTTGGATAACGGCATTTTAGCTTAAGGACGGCTGTATTTATCCGCGGGTCTGCGAAGTGTCCGAACTAAATGAGCAACAACGTGTAAAATAAGGATCAATTAACGTGAGGTGCCAATTGGACCGAGCGACAGACTAAACCATTTTGGATCTTTTTAACAAAATTTTAATTTCCGTTTGCATTTGCATTGTGAAATTGCAATTTTTTATTTACACGTCAGCTCCAGCCCGCACCGGATTGAAACATTTACATTTAATGATATGGTAGTGTCATTAAATGAATAAGAGATAAACGTCACGTTCATACAACACTGCAAGTTAATTTTCTATTGTTTGTTTGAGTAAAGATTCGTGGTAGAGTTATAGTTCAATCGGGGAGGTACCACCGACTTTCTCTTAATTCGCCGTAAAGCTATTTTTCTGTTTCGGTTACAGAGGCGTGGTTTCCGTATACACTTATATCGAGGGGGGCATCTTAGTCCTCTGGAGTAGTAACGCATGGACGTACCTCAGATAGAGTTTCATTCCTGTTTTAAGTTATATGTGAATGTCTATGGGCTGCAGTGACCACTTAACACTAAGTGACCTGCACGGTCTTCTAAAATAAAACAACCTACCGTTGTATATCGAGCCTAGGAACTTTCCCGTTGCTAAGCAACTGTCCCGTTGCTAAGCAACTTTCCCATTGCTAAGAAACTGTCCCGATGCTAAACAACTTCGTAGTTCGTCATCAACGAAAGTTTGTTTTTTCGGATATTTTTCGTAAAATTATTAGATTACGACGTCCTTGTGTGACTAAGCGGTCGATGCGCAGCGCCCGCAACGCTCAACGTGGCAAGTTGACTGATTGATATTAAAACGTTTTCCTTTTAGGAGCCTATTTCATTACTTCGTCTGTGAGTGAGGTGACAAGTGTGTTTTTTTTTACTTTACGTAGTTTTAGTTTTAATGCATAATTAGAGTTGGATAAGTTACTTTACGTATCTTAGGAATGTATAATTAAAAATTTATCTTTTTACGGAATGTTATATTTGATAAAAAAGAAATCCTTTTATTTATAATCGATTCAGGAACAAAATTTAATTCGGTACAATAACAAATGTCAATATATATGTATGTTTTAGTATATTATATAACTTTGCTAAGTTGCATCGCTGGCTCGAGGAAAGTAAAAAAATAGCAATTTCATATATGTCAATTTAATAAGGAAATTCTAAGTTTATACTAAATTGTGTAAAGCGATAACCCTCAAACATAAATAAACTTTTTAATTATAATGTTTTGCCAATTAGTGATTCCCGGTGTGATGTCTTTGTTAAGGGCAATGGACAGGGCATGGGACGTGGAAGGGCAAGGGCAAGGGACACCTATGCGTGTTTGTTATATAATATTTATATATAGTATATGTATCCAAGCAGTGATAGCCCAGTGGTTAAGATTCCGGCCTCTCATATTGGTTGTCCGGAGTTAGAATCCCGCACCCATCTCTGATTTTTCGAAGTTATGTGCGTATTAGAAATTAATTATAACTCGCTTTAACGGTGAAGAGAAAACATCGTGAGTAAACCTGCATAACTGAGAGTTCTTTGTTAATTTCTTGATGGTGTGTGACGTCCACCAATCTGAATTTGGCCTGCGTAGTGGGCTATGGCCAGACCTCTTCTCATTCCGAGAAGAGACATGTGCCCAGCAGTGGGAAATTAATGGGTTGGTGATGATGATATGTATTCAACGATTATTAAAATATTCAAAACGCTTGGAGATTGATAACAATTAAGTTATGATTAAGTTTATTCATTTTTGAGGGATTGCAACTTACATTTTATAAATTATCGTTAAGTACGATCGGATGTTGCATTTATGTTTTCAAAAAGATGTTTTCAATGAAGCGTGTCGACACTAATCGAAAATAACTATATTAAATAGAATTTGTATTAGGGAATGTATATTTACGCTTTGTTAAAATTAAAAAGCATGGAATTCGCTTATTTTCTGATGCATACATGATGTGTGGATTTCCCCTTCGGGGGTTACCAGGCCCTGAGGGGTCTAGAGTCGACGGGCCTTCGAAGGCCAAGGGTGCGACCCGGTCTTACTGATTTAATATACATTAAATATTTTTAATCTTTTGCATTTGGTTGTTATTTTATCATAATTCACACCAGATTTAAACTTTAATGTTTTTTTTTTATCTTGTTGTGTATTTTATCTGTGACATTAAAAATAATCTTCGTGTATGTCGATAAATCGCTGCGCAGATCGTAACCGTTCTACAAAGTTAAGCGACGTCGACAGTTGGATGGGTGGCCACTTGTGCCACAAGGGCACGTAGAGCTGTCGGTCCCGATTGTTATCATTGGATAGATGTTGGTAAATTTTGTAGCAACCCGCTCCCACCGGTCCGCATTGGAGCAGCGTGATGAAGTATGCTCCAGCCCTTCAGTTTTTATGAGACCCGTGCCCAGCAGTGGGACATAGAAAAGGTTGTAGCCATATGGTAGCGGAATTGTCATTCAGATGGAATATTAACTATTTTAAACCATAAACATATTGAGTCTACTAGTCCGCACTTGGCCAACGTTGTGGATATGACTTTTGTGGCCTAAGCCTTTTCATTACCAGAAGAGACCCGTGCCCAGCAGTGGGACAGTAATGGGTTGATGATGAATAAAAATGCTAATATTTTAAAGAGAAAACATTAGCCACGATACCAGTTCTAGATTCCAACGAGCGGCGGATAGAACTCAAAGTCTTTGTAACTGCAAATAAAATGTAATAAATGCAAATTTGAATCGTCCTAAATATGAAACACGTCGTGTTTGGAAGTATTGCAAATCCCATGCTTTTTAATTGTTGTTTTATGTTAATTTGATAATTATAAAGATCATACTGTGTAGCGTTTGTGTCAATAACTGCACAGTTAATATTAAATTGTGTTACGAATTTACTCAAAAAAACCCTGATAGCGAATTGTCGGCGGTGGTAATTAGGTGATGTTCTTTTTAATTTGGACTCGATTCGTTTTATTTGGATAATTTATAATTTTATTGAGAAAATACTGCCTTACATTACCATCACGTAGGCGGTCGCGCGGCGGCCTGCCGGTCGCTCACCACACGGTAGCAGTGATCTTCATATTTTTTGTTTAACGAAAAACGGTTTGTTTGAAAGCGTATTTAAGAAAAAAATTAAACAGTTATTACCACTGACATCGATAGTATGAATTACATATAAAATACATTTAGTGGGTCATATGTTTAGTTATGGTTTGTTTGATGGTTTTCAGTGTATTTTACGACAAGTAAATACAATTTTAAAGGATTACTCCTGATTTTAATGTTTAAATTCCTGTTTACAACTCGACAATGACTAGCGATTAAGTTAATATAACAGGCGTTTTGTGACAGAGAATAAACATATTAGTATATAAATATGTTTGTTATTTTTTACCTTTTTAAGGCGATCTCAAGAAAGTGAGCGGGCGCGGCCGGTACTGCCGGTCGGTACCCCCGGTGGTATCCCCGGTCGATACCCCCGGTGGTATCCCCGGTCGATACCCCCGGTGGTATCCCCGGTCGATACCCCCGGCCGGTACCCCCAGTGGTCCCCCGGCCGGTACCCCCGGTCGGTACAGCCGTGTTATAATTCTATATAACAGTAAGATGTATGTATTTGAAACGCCAATTGCTGTTTGAAACGACGGTTCCTGCTCAAAGATTCTAATTATTATAGGAGTGTTATAATTTATCAATGTATTGTGTTTAATGTGATGGTTCTGTGTGAATTGTGTCAAGACTCTTTGGGCACGATAACTGTGAATGACTTTTTTTAAAGAAATAATTAATTTGCCAATCGCATACATCTAACGAGTCGTTTCCGCCCTGTACCTTTATTGTTAAAACATTTAAAAAAAATGTTTGATGAGCATTATGCCGTCGTGTTGACGTGTGTGTGTGTGTGTGTGTGCGGATGCATTTCCACAATTCGATTTTGAGTATAATTTTCAACTGTAATATATATTTTTGCGTAATTCGATCCAGTTGGAAATTATACCTCGTCGAGTGTTATCTTCGGCAACGAACTAAAGACTGATCTTCAATAAATGAAACCACGAAATGATTTACCGTGTTTTATTGTTCACCCTTACACTGATATAAAACTACCCTTATTAACACTTAAATAGTAATTAACAAAATTGTATACACATTGTCACTCACCACTTGAGACATAATTATTATATTTACACAATAAAATAGAGCTTACAAACTGTTTCCGTTTAAATATCATGGGCCCTTTTTAATGTCCCACTGCTGGGCACAGGTCTCATTCTGAGAATGAGAAGGATTAAGCCATAGTCCACCACGTTGGCCAAGTGCAGATCGGTAGACCTCACACAACTTCGAGAACTTTACGAGGAACTCTCAGATGTGCAGGTTTCCTCACGTTGTTTATCTTCGCCGTTAAAGCGAGCGATAATTAATTTCTAATACGCACGTAACTGAATAATTCGAACCTCGGACACCCAGCGTGCGTCCGGAATCTTAGTGACTAGGCGATCACTGCTTACCATTTAAGTATGTAGTTTTAAAATGAATACATAAGTATAAAATTTATTTATGAACATGTACAGTTACGTAACATGTGCTCTCGCCGTCTCCGCTGCTTAAGGAAATAATATTTAAACTAACACCAATTAAATGGAAACAATATCTAACTTTAAATATCTTGGAAAAGTCACGGAACAAAGTCGTTTAGATCACTGCCGGCCCTAATAATAACTTGTTTTTTAGTATACTAGCCGCCCCGGACACGCGCCGGACACGCGCCGGACACGCGCCGGACACGCCGCTGCGGCTCTCTTATATTTCGTTCCATTGTTAGATACTATAGATGGTGTTGTCGAGAGCAGAAAACATCGTGTCTCAAGTTGGAACAAAACACATTAAACGTTACAACAGTTGCGGAGTTCATCGAGACACACATCGTGACACGGGATTTATATATATAACAGATATAGAAGTAGCAAACGATGGAAGTGATTATGAACGGCCACTGCTGCCCACGGACGTCTGTAATCGACCCTAAAGAGGACCGACGATTCCCGAGCTCGGCCGCGGGTGCCGCCTGCGACGTCTGTCTCCAGTCATACCCGAACACAGTAGCGTTTATCACTGCCGTTGCAAGGCAGCGATAGAGGGCGCGGGCGCGCCGCCGCGGTACCTCTACCGCCCTCCAAATATATTTAGGTAATAATTCATGCCGCCCACACACACACAGTACTCCGTGTATGTATTCATATTGAAGTCAGATACATCTAAGACGAGTCACACGCAAAATAATCCCACAGTGAAACAACGAGACAGACAGACAGACAGCCGGGCGCCGCGGGATGTGACCGCGGACAGTCGCTGACTGACCTCTGTGACCCTCTCGCGTGACCCTCTACCATGAGGCGCTATTTGGTTTATTATTTTATCGTCAACGTTACAATGATAGGACGCGCCGCGCGCGAGGGGGGCGTGTGCGTATGTAGAGTGGCTCTCCCCCGCGGCTGTCGCCCGTTTCTTATGTGTCGCATCCGCGTCCACACCGGCCCGGCTGGGCCACGCGGCCGCCAGAGCGTGGCCAGCCGTCGGCGGCTAGCTCTACTACACTTCACAAAATATAACTATTATAAAAAATTTAACACGCACAACCTTTCTATTTTTAATAGTCATTCAAAATTTGGAAAATTAATATGAGCCGTGGCCCCTCACGCACGCACCGGGGGACGCCGCCTCGGCCGCCCGCTGCGTCTCCGGAGAGAGGGAGAGGGAGAGGAACTGTTAAAGTAGTTAAACATGAGACTTGTTTCGCTGCTGCCCCCCGGCGGTACACAGCGGTTAACGTTTATAATTCAAAATTTAAGGAACCCCACGTAAGCACTAAATCAATTTCGCTCCCCGACTAAAATGGGTAATACTGATTTAATTTAAAATCGTAATTTTCAATGCATCCTTTTGAAATAGTTTGGGTTTTGACGAGTTGGGGATGACGCCGAAGACTCCCGACACTGACCCACACTACGCTACCCTGTACCGTGGGTGCTGCGGATACGTACGAGATGAATACACGACGATCCAAACCCAGAACAGAAATCTAAATTCATTTAGATGTCTGCCTGGCTGGGAATTGAACCCGGAACCCTTTCTAAATAACAGCGAATGACGAATCCCCAGTCCACGGCGCGCTACTGGGCGCACGCCGGCAGCGCGCAGACGACGTAGTTGCTGCGGACGCTCATGAAGGAGGCGATGTTGAAGTAGGGGGGCATGGCGGCCACCAGCGCGCGGTAGCCCGCCGTGTACTGCTCGGGGTGGTGGATGCGGTGCGCGTGGTGGGACACGTCGGCCACGGGCCGCGCCTGCTGGGAGAGAGGCACCTGCGGACAAGCGTGATCATCATCCCTGACCGCAACAGTTCAGCCGGGGAGCACCGCCGTCGCTTCACAATTCACTTTAGTTCTGTTTGAAGTTTAATGTTGAGGTGTGGGCGTCCATGGACTGCAGTTACCATTTAACATCACATAAAAAATATACCATTAGCCAACGTAATAATCATTATCAACCGCAACATCCCGACACTGGTGTCGGCAGTGGTGTCGGCAGTGGTGTCGGCAGTGGTGTCGGCAGTGGTGTCGACACTGGTGTCGGCAGTGGTGTCGGCAGTGGTGTCGATAATATATATATATATATATAAAATTACTAACATCAACACTTATCATAATCATCAATCATTATAATCTAAGATACACGATAATTATCAATCATCATCAAAAACATCGTCGTCAACACCAACATCATTACCAACCACATCATCGTTATTCAAATGAAGAGTGGTGAAGAGGGGGAGGGGCACCCCACCCCTCGCCACACGCAGCAGCTAGACGGAACAATGTTAAAAATACTCACAACAAAAGAGAGAGTAAACTCCAGAGGCGCGAACTCTTCGCTGTACGTGGCCGTGGAGTGGATGACGAGGTACACTGGCCGCGCGCGCTGCAGGAAGCTGGGCTGCAGTGGCGAGGCGAACGACCACCGCGTCAGGTTCACGTCGGCGCGCGGCCAGATCGTTATCGTGTTGTGCGCGGGGCCTGCCGGGGTGAACGTGTGACTTGGTGAAAGCGATATCGTCAACCCATCGGTGTCCTACTGCAGGCCACGCGTCTCCTCTTAGAACGAGAGAGGGCAGGACTACCACGCTGCCAGGTGCGGATCGGTAGGCTTCACGCCCCCGCAAACACTATACAAGCAACTCCCAGATGTGTGGGTTCCCCCGCGATGTGCTCCTCCAGCGTCAAAGCGGGTGATGATTACTTACATAAATTCAACAAATCAGAGGCGTGCGCGAGCTTCGCACCCGGACCCCCGGCCCGGGAGAACGGAATCTTAACCACTAGGCTATCACTGCTTATTATTGATAATAATATATTACATATGAAAATAAATATAAAAATATTAACAAGAATGGAAAAAACAAGAAATATTAAAGTAAAAAAAAAAAAAAGATATTTAACAATATAATAAAAAAGGGAATAAAAACGTAAATTTACTGTCAACTACACCCGGGGGAACAATATCGTAACTGTTATGTGGTGGACTATAGTTCGTCCGGGGAGGCAGCGCCGCCGCCGCCGCCGCCTTGCTGCGGTTGGAGACCTGCAGCTGCTGGACCCTGACAGCGAGGTGACCGTCTTTATGCTCAGGAGCAGGGACGCCGTAACGTATGACCTCAGATAGAACTTCAGTTTTGATTGAGGTTAGATGTGGGTGTCCATGGGCTGCAGTGACCACTCAACATCGGGTGGCCGGCACGCTCGTTTGCTGCTCTTTTAAAATTAAATAAAAATTGTAAGCGGCACGGTAGGGCTCGCCTTCAGATATTTTTTGGTGAATTTTGTTCTACGACGACACTTAACCAAACATTAAGGTAGTCAAGATTCCTGCGTGGTCCGGCGCCGGGGGCACACAGCGACTAGCTGCTGTGTTCTGGTCAGTGAGGTCGGTAAGGAAGAGACACTCGAAATATTCGCCAGCCCTCAGGCAGAGCATCCGTGGCCGACCTCAGGTAGGACTCCAACCTTATTTGGGGCCGATACAGATATCCATGGGCGGCAGTGACACCCATCAGCTGGCCACCCACGCTCGTTTGCTGCTCCGTGCTATAAACGAGTCAATGTCGAGAACTTCAAATGAAAGCTCACCGTTCATAACAAAGTGCAAAGTGCATAGCTCGCCCGCGCAGGAGCGTGACGTCACGCTCAGGCTCGGAGGGGGCTGGGAGGGGGCGGGCCCGCTCATGTATATAAACAGACCGTCTTTCCTGCAACACATAATATATACATTAATTGATAAGTAGTAAATAATTATTAAAAAATATTAATTAATAAGTATTTTTTTATATTTGTTTATGAAAGTAGCAAACGAGCGTGCAGGCCACCCGATGTTGAGTGGTCACTGCAGCCCATGGACATCCATATAACTTCAAACAAAACTGAAGTCCTAACCGAAGTCATACGTAGATGCGTCACGGCTGTGGATTGAGACTGCTGCTGCACCTCTTGAACCGAAACACAAATATCAGAACGTCAAGTTGATAAAGTTGATAAATTAATTGAGAATATCAATTAAAGGTAAAGGCAGTGTTAATTAATTACGCCCGAAGAAGAATATAACACAAACATTGAAAAAAATGAACGAAGAAACGAACAAACAAACAAACAAACATGCTTGTTATCAAACAAACAAGCAAGCAAGTTATACCACCGACGGCCTCCTGTCTGTTTTTAATGTTTAATGAATATAATTATGAACACTTCAGCGGATTCCTATAATGCTGACGCTGCACAGTGCGGCTCCAAGCTCTATTTGAATATAAAAGTTGAAAACAGTCCATTGCAAGCCCATACCTACTTTTATAATTAGTGTAAAGTTTTTAAAAAAGGGCTTTTACGCTTCTTTAAAAAAAAATTGCAAATAAATAAGCAAACAAAGAAATAAACGAATAAACAAACAAACATGCTGATTAAGAAAAAATGAAACAAACAAACAACGGAAAAAATAAAACAAACAAAAAATAAAAGAACAAACAAACAAACAAACATGCGTACTAACAAACAATAGAGCAAACAAACAACAGAACCTAATGAAAAAAAAATGCAGCAACTTACAAGAACTGTCCGAACCGCGGCCTGTAGAGCGGCAAGTTGCAGAACACGTGCGCCTCGCAGTCCTCCGCGAGGTCGCGCCGGGTGTTGTAGGGCTGCCGGCTGGCCCCCAGCGCGGCCAGCGCGGAGTCCACGGTGTAGGCGTCGTGCCTGGTGACCAGCACGCCGGCCGCGCGCTCCACCGCGCGGTTGGCGAGGTCGTACGTCACGATGTCCGTGTGCTGGAGACAATCTGCCTTTTACTTCGCCCCTTAAACTATATATTACAATTGACTGCGTTTTAAACATTCAAATACATGTACGGCGCGGGTTTATTTGGTTCTACTGCCTGTCCCGGGGGAGCGGGGCGCCGGCCGCGCCGCCAGGGGGCGCACGGAGCGACTGCGCGAGACTGTACATTATATATTAAATGTTATTTCGATCAACACTTACTTTTAAATCTTTCTATCTCTTAATATTGATTAGGAATTCATCCTAGCAGTGATAGCTTAGCGGTTAAGAGCCTCTCACACTGCGGTCCGGAGTTCTAATCCGGTACGCACCCATGATTTTTCGTATTCGTGTGCGTATTAGATTAATTACCATTCGCTATAACGGTGAAGGAAAACATCGTGAGGAAACCCGCACATCTGAGAGTTCCTTGTAAAGATCTCGAAGATGGGTGAAGTCTACGGATCCGCACTTACCCAGCGTGGCGGACGGCGGATCAACCTCTCCCATTTTGGGGGGAGACCCGAGTCCAGCGGCGGGACGGTAATCCTAGGGACATCCAGAAGGACACTCACAAACCAGTAATGCCTCTGCGTGGCGGTCCCGTCGTCCCTGTAGGGGTGCAGCGGGATGAACATGACGATGACGCAGATGGCCGACACCGCGATGGTCGGGATCCAGAGCCGCTTGCGGGAGAACAGCAGCTCGACTCCCGACTGAAACAATTGTGATGTAACGGTGGAAGGGATGATTCGACTCGACTTAGCGAAGAGCGGGGTCGATGCTGAAGAGGAGGGCGGTTTTGCTGGAGGCGAGGGGGGGCATAAGTACGGTTTACGGTTTAAGATTGTTTATTTCTCAAAAAGATTAAAAATCACTTACTGAGAAACATAATAATAGTAGTCAAACACACCGCGAGCCGCTTCAAATTATGCATGATTCAAATTTAATTAATTTAATCTTAAATTAATACAATAATAACATACAGTAATTTACAAAAATGTATAATTGACAATTTATACGCGGGTAGTTGATGTTTAATTGTTCTGGTGTCTACACCAACAGCACCCGTCCTTGTATTAGAGTTCAGATTATCAATTATTTTCATTACTTCACTACCGGTCGTGTGTTTAAACTCCGACAGTGCAGTGTGCCCACATGCGCCGGCTTCGATAAAATTACCGTTGGGATATTTTTTCGGTATTCTATGAGTTAGGACGGGCCGTGTGGTTGATAGAAATACATTAAAATGTTCACAAATGTTTTGTTCATCGGTTATAAGCTGAGCTGTCGGGCGCGACCTGAGTTGTTGAGGTAAACAATGTGAGTGTGTAATTCACTGTTAAAACGTGACCGTGACATTTAATTAAAGCTATTTCGACAGTGGGGGGCGTTTGTCTGAGCGTGGCCTCGACCCCGCGGCGGGACCCGGGGCGGGACCCGGGGCGGGGCGGGGCTACATCTGCATGCGCGTGCGGCGCCGTGGTCGCGAGACACTCCGGTGCCGCCGAGCTGGTGCGGTGACATCGGCAGGTGATCGAGGAGCCTTGCCAGTAACGGTAGCCAGTGATTGCGTGCATGTGGCTGGGAGAGTGTGTGTGTGTGTGTGTGCACGCGTGCAGCGGCTCACCACGGCGCAGGAGACGATGGCGGCGAGGGCCACGTTGACGAGCGCGGCGATGTAGTCGGGCGCGCCCGTCACGGTGCGGCCCATGGTGGGCAGCAGGATGGCATTCAGCCGGAGCGCCAGCGACATCGTGAACATGATGGTGGGCAGCGAGAGCGCCACCTCCAGGAGCAGGTGTTGCCAGGCTGCGGGATAGCATAAGGCGCATGTAACGATCAAATTAAATAACATTAAAAGAGAACAGTAAACGAGCATGCAACTCGCCTGATATTAAGTGGACGCTGCAGCCCATGGACACCCACATTTAACCTCAAACATAATTGAAATCCTATGTGAGATCGTATGTAGATGCAACCCTGCTCCTTGGCACTAAAATCGCGTCGCTGTAAGTGTGTCCGCCAACCACGGCTCTCTAAACGGTGCACAAGAATTCCTTTCATGATTTGATAGGCGGTGGAACTACATCCATCCGGGGAGGTACCACCACCGTCCGTTTCGGTTCGAAAGGTGCGGTCGCCAGGTACACTTGCAACGAGGCGACCATCTCAATCCTCAGAAGTAGTGACGCGCTTAGTTGGGACTACAGTCCCGTTTGGGGTTGGGTCCGGTGTCCATGGTCTGCAAGGGCCACTTAATCGTGTTGCTTGCAGACTCGTTTGCTACTCTTTATAAAAAATCCGTCCCGGTCAAACTACCGTTCTACGTACAAAATAATAACAAAACGGTGTTGGCCAGCGCCAGCCGGCCCGCGCTGCCGGCGCCACCGTAATTGCAAGTATCTTAATGAAAACACCTGCACTACAACACACTAGTTCGAAAAAACGTTTCCCCCTGTCCCCCGCCCCCCCACCCCTTATATCATAACATACTTTGGAGAGTTTCCTTATGTGTGTGCATTACTTGGTGTGTGTGTGTGTGCATGTGTGCATGTGTGCATGTGTGCAGGGGGAGGGGAGATACCCGTATGCGGCCTCACCTCGCAGCCTCACGTAGCGCACGACGGTGAGGCTGGCGGCGGCCTGCAGCGACATGAGCAGCAGCGGCGCGCTGACGCTGTACCGCAGGCTGGCCGTGGCGGGCACGCAGCAGAGCGCCAGCAGCACGGCCGCCAGGACCAGCCGCGTGGCCGCCATGGCCTGCAGCGTCCGGATTGAGCGGTTGAGTCCGCTCTGCAATTAAATTCGAGTCTATAAATTAAAAAACTTAACGCTCCATAAACTCAACAAAACCATTTAATGTATATGTCCATTCGATTCCCATTCAACCTGGGTGTTCGTGTCCTCGTCATGCGTGTCCACGGCACCCACCGTAGGCCGTGTTGTAGTGATGTCTCATAGTTAATTTGACTGCAAACCTTTTGTGTCCCACGGCTGGACACGAGTCCCTACGACACAACTGGGGGAGGCCTGGAACATTCTCTACCACGCTGCATTAATAGGCATTGGTAGAGGTACGGTTTAGTAGCAAAGCGATGTCGGATACTTTCAAACCTCCCACGAGGCCTCCGACGAAATTTTATGATTGCTGCACAATAACAACCGGGACCGGCAGCTGAACATGTCCTCCGAACCACGGGAGCGCATGAAGATTAGCCACCAGCGGGTCACCTAGACGTGGCCCGAGTAATTATTGGCTGGCGTGGCGTGGCGTGGCCCCTAATGTTGCTTAACTTTGTATATCGGTTACGATCTGCAAAGTGGCGGGCGACGCGCGCTTTGCGTGACGCGTTCGTGGTTTATTTAAACAAATACTATTATAGTGTCTATAGCACTTACTTTTTTGCTTCGCCAGGCATCGAACGCGTGCGCGGCCACTACCGCCCCCACCAGGTACGGCACCCAGTACAGGGGGACGACTAACCACTGCTCGGATAAATACCTGGAATGAACAAAATCATTCAAGCACCATCATCAACCCGTCGCTGTCCCACTGCCGGCCAGGCGCCAACCGATATCACTTGACCACCAACGAATCCTTCTCCATCGATTCGTATTAGCGAAGCGTGATTGAATGTTCTCCATGCCTTCCTCAGTTCTAGGAAGAGACCCGTGTCCAGCAGTGGGAGATAAAGAGTTGCAACCACTATATAATTGCTGGTGGCAAACCTCATCTGCACGGTGGTGGCGACCATCAGCAACGTGCATATGGCGACCACGGTCATCCCCGCCAGCATGGCCGCCAGCCTGCCCACAGCAGCCAAACACAGTTCTTGTACGCTGGACATCCCTGGAACATTCATATATTGAACCACTTTAATTAAATACATAATATCTGAACATCTTGGACTCCAAGACATCACATTGAATTTAGTTTAAAAAAAAGTAAATTCCCAATTATAATTGATACGTTAAACATCATAACAAACAGCTGCCCCGAGCCGGGAGCAACGTGCTCTTGAACCTGTCGTTTTCGTGTGACGATATTCAAATCTCAATCTTATCTTCTTTAATGCCTACAATCACTGCTATGAATTTTAGCTAACGGAATCTAAATCTATATCAGAATGGGGGATGAATAGGACTAAGAGTGGGGGAAGGGGAGGGGGTTGTAGAACACGATAGATTTCGAATGGATATTCGTTCGTAAAGCATAAAATTACAAAAAGAGTGATTAAAAAATATTACACTATGGTGTGTGATGGGAATCGGCGGGCGGCGCGTGCCGTGACCACTATGCGGTATGGACTGACACCTAAGTGCCAAATGT
>DWKL01000573.1:0-18105 GCA_018249415.1 Phareas burnsi | reverse complement strand
CTAAACACCAACAAACGTAACACGCGACGATCTTTCATAATTACAGTTATTGTTTACTTAGTCAATAAAACATGCCATGCCGGCGATACATAGCGACAGAGAACAATTTACTATGCCACGGCATGTGATATATTGCTCGACTCAAACACGTCGCTAATAGTAAAATAATAACAACTCGTGTTGGGAGCCATTTATGGCTATAACCCTTTTTATGTTGCTGCTGGTTTAACCCTGCTGGGCACGGGTCTTTTTCGACAGCTACGGGAGGTCTAGAGGATAGCCCATCACGCTGCTTCAATGTGGATTGGTGGAGATACGGGTTAGCGGCCAACCCGTGTCGGGCGTTTTTATACCGTCCATAAGGTCTCCGTAAAGATTTAAGGCCTGCTGTAACATTTTGACTGCGGCGGCTAATATTCGAAACAATCCACCCGTGCGGCGCACAACACAATAGGCGTGTTTCAGTACGGCGGCACACACCGTATGCGTGCGAGCCACACATGTGGCTCGAACAGTAATACATGACTGGTGCGATTGCCGCAGTCAAAGTGGAATGGAATGCCGATTATATTTTTTTTTCATCATATTTTTTTCTAAACTTCGCGTAAAAGAAGTTGCTTTTTCATGATAATTTTTCTAGAGCTAAAACAAATATTTCCTTCTCAGGAGTTTTATCTAAGAATCTCAAAAAGCTTCTTTTAGACAATTTTATCCAGCACTTTCTAAAAAATTTTACTTTTTATGACAGTTTTAGCAAAAGATTTTTTTTTTTTCATGCTACTTTTTTTCAGCTCCCAAAAATGTTTATGGCGGCTTTATCAAGAGCTTAAAAGAAAAAATTGTGTGACAGTTATTTTATTTTATTTTTCCAGAGTTCCCCCCCGCCGCTGAGCCCCAGCGGCCGGACGAACGATGACGACGCGATCGTCAACATCATCCAATCGGCTGAAGAGTTCATCTACATATCCGTTATGGACTACGGTCCCGCTATGGAGTACACTCCCAAGTTGAAGTAGGTTTTTAGAGTTCCGTGGCCAAATGGCAACATAACCATAAACCTTATAATTACGATTCTCTATAAGACACACCGTCTGCTTGTCCCTATGTTCCAGACATTTTATTCGTAAACTAGAGGAATTATATAGCCGAAATTTGGTACCTCGGTGTGTTCTATGAACCGTTGCAATTGTGTAGCGGTTCATAGAACACACCTGGATGTAGTGAAATTATGTAAAAACTAATTAATTGTGGATGCCACTGCATGTGGAACAGTAGTTGTTGAACTCCGTTCGTCCAGATAATCCGCCGTCGCTCTCATAATCCGCCGTGAAACAATTGTGTTTTGGTTGGAGAGGTGTGTTTGTCGGGTACATTTATGGAGGTAATCATTTCAGTCTTGGGAGCAGTGACGCATCTGCGTACAACCGCCCGGCTTTAGTGGTTTGAGATGTGTCCATGGGATGCAGTGTGGGCTAATGGTACACTCATTCACGGTACATATAGATGACCCACGTGGTGCAGCGGACACCATACCGATATGACACATAGAGCGTTCTGGGTTCGAGTCCCGGCCAAGCAGACATTTAAATGCTGAATTTAGATTTGTTTTGGGCCTGGGTATTTGTGTGCTTGTCTTTGTATGTGTCCATGGCACCCACGACACAGAGTTACGCCTACCGTGCGGCCATGACGTAGAAAGTGTTTATATATTCCTCAGATTCTGGCCGAAGATAGACGACGCGATTCGCGCTGCGGCTCTCGAGCACCGCGTCAAAGTGCGCATGCTGATCTCGTGGTGGAGGCACTCGTCCACCGCCGAGGACCACTTCCTCCACTCTCTGGCTTCCTTGGCGGGCGCCTACCCGAGGGTCGACATACAAGTGGTACGCTTTTTTTGGATTCTGTACCTGAAAATGAAAAACGGACCACGCCCCCCAATATTGCATTAATAACTAATACGTAATAATACTTATTATTATAGGTGTTAGAACTATAGTTCGTCCATGGTGGTACCACCGCCGCTATGACAATTCGCCGTGAAGCAATTCTTGTTTCGGTTGGAGAGGTGCGGTTCCCGGGTACACTTAGCGAGGCGACCATTTTACTCCTCAGGAGTTGTGACGCATCTACGTACGACTTCAGATAGTACTTCGGTTACCTAGTGTTATGTGCTCACTGCAGTCCATGACGATCCATATCTAATCTCAAATAGGACCGAACAGCAATCTGAGGCCGCACGTAGATGCGTCACTACTTCCGTGGACTAAGATGGTCGCCTCGTTGTAAGTGTACCCGGTAACTGCACCTCTCCAACCGAAACACAAGAATTGCTTCACGGCGGTCTATGAGGGTGGTGGTGGTACTTTCCCGGACGAACTGTGGCTCTACATATTAAAACTTCACGCATTCACAGAGACGCTTCGTCGTACCGTCAACGCCGGATCAAGACAAGATCCCCTTCGCGCGCGTCAATCACAACAAGTACATGGTGACGGATAGGACCGCGTACATCGGGACCTCCAACTGGTACGGCGACTACTTCGTGGACACCGCGGGCGTGGCCTACGTGTATAACGAGGGCACCGCGAACGTCACCAAAGACGTGAGGCGGGAGCTACAAGAGGTGTTCGAGAGGGACTGGTCCTCGCCGTACGCCGTCCCGCTGAGGCGGTTATAGCGATAAGCAAAGTATTGTGTAGTTATTAATCACTTGTCAAATACTTTTCACTTGTGAGTTATTATTCACTTGTTGTTAATACTCACGTGTGAATTACTATTCACTTGCGAGTTACTATTCACTTGCGAGTTACTATTCACTCGTGAATTACTATTCACGTGTGAGTTACGATTCACTCGTGAGTTATTAACTTCTAGTATAAAAAATATACTTGTCTTATTTGGTAAATAAACAGCACACAGTCACGATCACGAGTAAGCCACTCGCCTTATTAAGTAATCGCATAATTTCGTTACACTAAACCTTGGGACTAAAGCTAATGTAAATTATGTAATCCATACTGTAAATTACATCATTCCTTCTTTTGTTTACAAATGTCAATCTTATGATTATCCGGGGTAACATTCATGCCCCGAGTGTTTACTGTCATGTGCCATTAAGACGTCATTTTTGTTTACCAAATAAGACGAAAATAAAATATGTTCTGCAATAATTTATTATAGTTCCAAATAATCCGTTTCTCTACTTTACTATAACTTAACGACTAATTGAAATTATCCGCCTCAACTGGGGCAATCGAGTAGGCGGTTCGCGGAGTTCACCCTGGCCGTAAAGGTTTTGTAATTGTTCGTGAATATACTATTATTTATCGTATATTTTGTATTGCAAAATGTTATACTTGTGTAATTTGCATATGAAAGCCGGCGGGCGAGCGAGGGGTGCGTAACAGGGGTACACAGTGACACGTGCTAAAATAATTTCATTTGTTGGAGCTGTTGGTAGGAACCATTTTATAAATTGCGTCACGTGACTTTATTATGTGGTCGATATTAGGTAGGATTTTCTAGTTGCCTACGGGTGTCCATGGGCGGCAGGGACCTCTCAGCGTCAGGTTTCAAGGCGACGCGTCGTATAGCAAGTCTCGTTTCAGTTCGATAGATGCGGTTATCCGGCGCTTATAAGCGGCGACCATCTTAGGCTCCAAAAATAGTGACGCATTTTGTATAATAAAATTTTAAATAAATAAGCGGGGCTTGGAATAATATAATTTTTTATATATTGTTTCATTGACCTTCGATGCCGGTAGATAATTGGCACGGGTTAGGTTCTAGTGTCAGTTCATACCGGTAACACACAAAGACAGCCAGACAGCCCAGCCGGTGGCGGCGTTCCTGGTTTCCATCTATCTGTCAGGTGCCAGGCATCAGTCTACTGCAGCGCCCACTGAGCATCCTGTGGAGCTGTACGAGGCGTAATGTTACTATTAGCAAAACAATGAAGGCGTACGTATTTTTTTTGTTAAAGATTTGAATTTTTTGCTCGTATTTATAAATAAGTGATTACTTGTTGCTATGTACTTTCTTGATACAACCCTTATCTCCACCAGTCCGCTTTGGAGCTACGTGGTGGAGTATGCCCAAGTTGTGGCAAGAGACCCGTGCCCAGCAGCGGGACAAAAAGGGTTGGAGCCACTTTCTTGATAAAGCCACCACTGTAACTAGATAAAGTCGTTATTGATTTGATTTGCTCGATCGCTTGGGTGGGATTCCAACTGTTGCCAGCGCTCACTTCAAGGTACTCACTTTTACTTCTTTATAACTACGAGCATTAGTCGGTATGAAATAACCTGTTGGTTTTATGTTTTGACACTTCTATTTTATGTAGCGTTATAATACGTATTGCCAATTTTATTTCACATAATGTTAAATTTTGTACATTAATGAACAAATATTGTTACCTAAATATATATTTATATTTTCAAATTATGTAGTATAATATTTATATTCTCAAATTATGTATGATTTTTTTTATCATAACAAATACTTATATTAAAGTTATGTTTTTATTTAAAACTTTATTTTTTCACGATGGCGCGTGTAATTACCGGTACTTATTTACATGGGTAACTAATGTTTTGCCACATTTTCTACAAACTTTCTTTATGACGTCTTAAATATAATATAATAGCTTGTTAGATATAAGACGGTTGGATGACAGCGTGCCTTCTTACTTCGTGTGATTAAAGGTTATCAACTCTTGACGCCAGCGAATGAATGCGTAGATTTTTATATCTTCTAGACCTAAGGACTTAATTAGTTAACTATCTATCGCGGTCTATAATCATACCAAGTTATGGAAAACGCTATTTCATACAAGAATTCAATGATCTCGGCAGATTTAGATGTATTGGCAAGGTAATAAGATTGTAGCAAACCATCGTACTGATTTTGTAAGGTCTCTCTGTGTTGGTGCTTCTATTAACACGTTGACTGCGGCGGCTAATATTCGAAACAATCCCCCCGTGCGGTGCGTAACGCTACAGCCGTGTTCCAGTACGGCGGCACACCGTATGCGTGCGGGCCGCACGGGTGGCGCGAAAAGTAAAACACGACAGGTGCGTTTGCCGCAGTCAATGTGATAACTCGTATATACGAATCGTTGATCGTAAACTTTGGTGTACACATTTAATTCGCGCGTTTTTATTTTATTTTTTGTTTTGTTATCGGATAATAAATTGTACTCTGATACGATTAGCAGACAGGCGATAATGTATTTAAGAATTTATACATACACATTTGTATTCATGTGTATCTATGTATTTAAGTGTCTATCTATTTAAGTTTCGCAACAGAACAATGAACAGATCTGATCTGAATTCGTTTTCGACTGTTATTTTATTACGACTGTACATAGAGCAGGGGTTCCCAAACTTTTCCGTTTCACGGCGCATTTATAAGTTTTGCATTAGCTCTCGGCGCCTGCCTCCATCGAGATGTTACGTTGCAATGATATGAACTAGGCACAAAAATTAAAACCGCAGTCTGAGGTTCACAACGTATTTATTGATAAGACTTTTGCCTCTTTCTCATTGCCTTGTTACAATTTATCGTAACAAAATAATATATGTTGTTTGTTCTTGTTTCCAAAGAGAAAACGGCAGCACTTCGCGCCTGTTTAGTCTATGGCGCCCGGGACGCCGTGACGCACACTGCGGGAACCCCTGTAGCTGTAGTTTCAAATTAACATATGTAATATGTTTTTGAAGAATCAGTTCCTGAAGTTGACATATATTATATAATCTGATGCACATCTATTCAAATGTTACAGTTAATTATCAAGGATTGAACAACCTCGTGGAATTTATATGTAACATGTTTAAATGCAATAATTTTATAAATATACATATCAAACTTTACTCATCCTTTGTAAAATTGTAATTAAACGTAGAATGTCTGAAAAAGCTAGGTACTTAATATGAATGAAATGTTTAAAAATAATGTTCTATAGGAAAAAGACAACTTGAAAAATATACTGTATTTCAAGAAATAAAAAAATACGATTATAAGATTAATACAAAAATATTTTTAAAATATCAATAAAGAATTTTGAATTGTGGACTTTGTGGTTTGAATTGGTTATTTTTTCCACTTTGGAAACCAACCTAGTGTTACACACTAATGTGGATTACCTAATAAGTCTGGAACGTGAAAATAGAAAGGTAAACTGTTAATTTTAAGGATATAATTGTGGGTAAATCGAGATATCGCGAACGATCTCGTACGGACGCCGCTGTGGGCGTGCCGCCACCTGGCGGCCTACTCGAGCGAACAGAATCGTTACAAAATAAATGTTTTAACATAATAATACTAATTTATTTTTAATTAAATCGATCCGCTCTGTTCGACGCCTAAACTCAAATGAAGTTATTGGATATAAATTGAAAGGATCTTCATTTAATAGATTTTTAAAAAACTAGGTCATGTTTAACACTGACTGCGGTGGCTAATATATGAAACAATCCACCAGTGCGACGTGCAACACAATAGGAGATTTTTAGTATGACGGCACGCAGCGTATGCGTGCTGCCGCACCCGGGGCTTGGACAGTAAACCACGACAGGTGCGATTGCCGCAGTCAAAGTGCGCGTACTTATGAACGCACGTTAGAAGTTATACTTGATGGTGTGGCTCAAAATAATTATATTTCGACTAACAAATAAATTGCAGAGAGCGTTAGCATCAAATATTGAAATCGCAGAACGACATAAGGGGATTGGAAAACACATTTTCGATACGTTGGTATAGAGCTTCGGCTTAAAAGTAAAGCGCCAAAAACTACGGACTAAGTGTATTTGCGTGTGCTTATCGCTATCGGGGCACTGAACCTGCCGTTTGTTCCACGTTCGATGACCTTTGTTACAATTTCACTCGCCTAACGCGTCCAAAGATTTAAAAAAAAACATAATTATGAAAATGTAAATTAGCGGCTATATGCTTTTACTAATTCTGAAACAGGACCGCAGAGGACGAGTGAATCCATAAAATACTCATCTGTAAAAATAAAGCACATAGACATAATATATAAAAAGTAAAAGACCGTTTTATAAAATCAAACTATAATGAAGATTAAGACACTTTAAACGAACACAAGTGCTCGGTACCACAGAACACCGATTTCAACAGAAACAAGCGCAGTCCAGTGCTGGGCGACGCCTACAGTAGCCGTACTCGGTACGTATATATAAAATTATAACTATCTATCTATATCTAAATATTAATTTTACGTTTCACACAAAGTATCTCAAGTTGTCGTAAGATTATTTCAAATTTTGTACCATAAATTGCGTTACACATCAGGAATACGATTTAAAATGTCTCCTTTACTCTGGCTTTAGTCATGAAAATAAAGCTAAGGAACAGTTTTAAGACTGTTTTATTGTTAATAAGGTGCATGGAAATAAGCTCACAAAATGGATTAATTATCCTCATCATAAAATTGACGATCCATTGACCCCAAGTATGTATTCCAATCTGCAATCGTAAAGACCTAACGTCCATGGATCTTAACACGTCGACTGCGGCGGCTAATATTCGAATCAATCCACCCGTGCGGCGCGCAACACGACAGGCGTGTTCCAGTGCGGCGGCACACACGATATGCGTGTAACCCGCACAGGTGGCTCGGTCAGTAAAACACGACAGGTGCGTTTGCCGCAGTTAAAGTGTGAATGCGCAAAAATATCTGATCTTTTGCGGCTAAATATTTGCTTTGCCGCAAGAGTCAAGACGGGGACTACAGGTAAGTTCCTACAATTGACAAATTCTCATTAATTCATAATAAAGAAAACTTGTACAAAATACGTCTACGAATTTTAAATACCAAAATGAAGATAAAACTAAAGCGTTACAACTAAAATAAAGAAAAATCACTTAAAAATAAATAATAGCGACGTCAAATATGCAAAACATAAGTGATGTCAGTACAATACATTGAATATTTGGATATATCAACACATTTATATCTCTATTCTGTTCACTAACGACACATCCGCACTGTGCAGTGCACTCCCTCGACGATAACTTTCACAGTAATTTTATATCAGTGGAGTATTTCATACACGTAACATTTATACCGACAGAAATTTAGTTAATTCCTATTGGTCTATTGCGTATTAGGGTCCACAGCTCGCTGCGGCTTGGCGACGTAACGCCGCCGACGTATTTACGTGTGCCGCCAATTTCGGATAAACACGTGTAAACTGATTTGTAATAATAGACTATATGGTATTTCGATATTTACCCTCATCGCTTAGCCACAAGTGGCGACATCCAGTTTTCAGTAGTACATTTAGTTTAAATGACTTTTAATGTAAAAATTAATGTTTTTATATTTACCCTCGCGGCTTAATCACAAGTAACGCCCTTTAGTTTTCAGTAGAATTCAGTAGAAGAATATTTTACGCTTGCACGACTTATTAAAAAAAAAAGTCAATGTTTTTATATCGTGCAAACATTTTGGAATCGAATAACAATATACACAGCTCCTTGTCACATCGTATCACTGACCCGTCCTTCTCAACGTGTATTCAATCCAAAACCAAGAGCACAAACATTCTACGCGTGTGTAGCGCTGTCCTCCACGAAGTCCCTCGCCTCCTCCTGCGTGACGCACTCGACGTGGGACACCTTGTTGCGGAACTTGACGCCGTAGAACTTGTGCGCGTGTTCCAGCAGCTCCGGCCTGAACGTGGTCGTGATGAACTGGGCGGACGTCGACAGCTCGTGGATCATGTTCGCGATCGCTTTACGGTGCTGAGCGTCCAGCGCCTGGGGATGGCAATCGGATTTCTATTAGAACGCGTGACGTTCTCGAAGGTGTGTGAAGTCTGCCACTCCACACTTGACCAGCAGGGTGGACTATGATCTAACTCTTCTCGTTCTGAGAAGAGCCCTGTGCCCAGCAGTACGATAGTAATGGCTTGACGATGATGATGTTACAGCGAGTATTATATAATATATGTAAAATACGCGTAGAATATATAACACCAGTGAATTCTGGTATAATTCTAAGGTCCAACCAGCATTGAGCGATTAGCATAGTCCACCTTATAGCAGGCAAATTTATCGCCATTTTATTGCATATTTACATGCACATAACTTCGAAAAATTAAGAATACTTGAGATTAGATGTACCTGATAGGTGGTGGAACTATGGTGCGTCCGGAGAAGTACCACCGCCATCATGAATCAATTTTTAATTCGGTTGAAGAGGTGCGTTTGTCGGGCACACTTACAGCGAGGTGACCACGTTAGTCCTCAAGAGTACGTAACGCATCTACGTACGACCTCAGATAGAACTTCAAATCTGTTAGATGTTAAATGTAGCAATAATTACAGCTACAATGATCCGTTAACATCAGGCAGCCTGCTCGCTCGTTTGCTACTCTTCAAACATAATAAAACTCAAAATGAATTGGACTCGCCAGACCAGTAATAATATAAGTAAAATAAAGTATTTCTGCACGATAATCAGTACTAATAATATCTCTCCCCCAATTACTCAGTTCGTCTTAACCTCATCTAATAATCCAATGACCCGAGTTCGTCTCACCTGATCAATTTCGTCGAACAAGTAGAACGGGGCGGGGTCGCACTTCTGTATGGCGAAGATGAGCGCCAGCGCCACGAGGGACTTCTGCCCGCCCGACAGCTGGTTCATCTCCCGCATGTCCCCCTCGCCGCCGGTGAACGATACCTTGATCCCCACGCCCGTGAACTGGTCGCCGTTTGCGCGCTGGAACGGAGCGTAAGTTATGTACATGTGCGTGTGAGTGCGTTTTTTTGTTTTTGTAACTAAAACTAACGATAAGACAGAACCAGATGGAAAGTGGTCACCGTCGCTTATGGACATTTGCAACACCAGAAAAGTTACCCATTCATCGCCGAAATGTCATCGTGTGTGTAATGTATGTTATGAATAATGTTGCATTCAAAACTTACATATATATTAAGGTATATATATTATTTATATAAGGCAATACGATATCCACCAATCCGAATTGGAGCAGCGTTGTGGAGTATGCTCTAGGTCTTCCCCAGTTGTGGGAAGAGACCCGTGCCCAGCAGTGGACATAAAAAGGCTTCGTGCGATATACAGTAACACGATATAATATTCCTATATAGTATAACATACATCTGCCCAAGAATTATTTCAATTCGCAATGGACAGAGAAATACCTAAAGCTAACGGCCAGCCTTCGGAGATGAAGCGGCACCCGAAGAAGAAGGTATAGTATTAGGAGGACGAAGCGCGCTCACCTCCGGGTTGACGTCCTGCACGTCGTCGGGCGCGACGCGCATGATGAGGCTGCCGCGGCCCTGCGGCACCAGCTTCTTGAACACCTCCGTGAAGTTCTTGCTCACCTGCTTGAACGTGAACTGGATCGCCTCCAGCTTGCGGTGCTCGAGCGTTTCGATCAGCTCGCGGATTTTCTCGCCGCTGCCGGAAGGATTCATGTTGTTGATGTTGTACTTGTTTAAAGACATAAGCCAATAAAAGGAAAAGGACAAAGGAGGGTAAGAAGGTAGAGAGAAAGAAGGGAAGGAAGGGAGTGTTAAAGACAGGAACAAGAATAGAAGAAACGAATGATGGATTAAAGAAAGAAAATAAAAGAAAATCAAAATAAAAAAAATACAAGCATGAATATGGAATGTTTGTCATCGTGCTTATTTAAAAAAAAAGAGAAAAGAACGAAAGAAGGAAGAAAAGAAATAAAAAAAGATAAAGAAAGGAAACAACAAAGCATAGCAGTTCGGAGTGCAGTTCGAACGAAGAAAGAAATGTAACACTGTACTATATAAATAATTACAATAATTTTAGGTTTTTGTACTGTAGAAGAACCAGACGAACATGTAGCCCACTTCGACACTTTGATATAAATGGTCACTGCCGCGTGGTCGATACGCATACACATGCGAGATAGATGTCAAGGTCCCACAAAACAATTAGGCACAAACCTTTAAAGCCAAGATAATCTAATGACATCGCTCACTATATATTGGACGTTGAAACGGTTAAGCGTCACTCGCGACCATGTCCCCGATAGTGACACTAACTTTGTCAAGTTTTCTCACAGTTTTTGTGGGTACCACCAATTTACCTCCTTCAGGGATAACTGATAAAATAGATTTTGACATTAATAATAAAATATTGATTGAAAATTCGGAAGATCCACCCAGTATAGCGTGCGAAGATTCGTACTTAAATATAACATCGCTAGCAAGGAAATATGGATACTCCATCGAAGAACACAGAGTCACGACAGAAGACGGTTACATCTTGGGACTGCATCGGCTCACAACGTTGAACGAAACCCTGAATCCGGCAACCAGGACACCCGTTTTCCTAATGCATGGATTGTTAGATTCCTCTGATAGTTGGATTCTGCAGGGACCCGACAGCGCGCTAGCTTACCTCCTCGTCGATAAGGGCTACGACGTGTGGATGGGCAACGCGAGGGGGAACAAACACAGTTCGTCGCATATATACTTTCATCCGAATGAAGGACGCTTCTGGAAGTTTTCCTGGGAGGAGATTGGAATTTACGATCTACCAGCCATGATCGACCACGCGCTCCGAATCACCAACAGGACGAGTTTGCACTACGTCGGACACTCCCAAGGGACCACGAGCTTCTTCGTCCTGAACGCTCTGAAACCGGAGTACAACGGCAAAGTCAAGCTGATGTTCGCTCTGTCGCCTATCGCGTGGCTGGGCCACGCCGAGAGTCCACTGTTGAAATACCTAACGTCACCGAGTGCCATTCTCCAGTACTTCGAATTCGTGAACGCGTTGTCCCCTTCCGCAGAGCTCTTGACCCAAATCGTCACGAGCGTGTGCAAGGTGACGTCACAGTGCAGCAATATATTCGAGACGTTGTTCGGCAACAACTACTACGTGAGCGCCGCGATGCTGCCGGTCATCTTGGGACATTCGCCGACCGGCTCGTCGGTACTGCAGCTCGTGCATTTCTGGCAACTGTACGATTCGGGCCGGTTCCGTCGCTTCGACTACGGGTGGTGGGGGAACTTGCACGCGTACGGCACACTCAGCCCGCCGGATTACGATCTGAGGGGAATCACGGCACCGATAGTCCTGTTCTACAGCGCCAACGACTGGCTATCCCATCCGCTGGACGTGTCCACACTTAAGGACCATTTGCCGAATGTTCGTAAAAGTTACTTCTTGCAGTCCTTCAATCATATCGATTACTTGTTCGCCGGCGTAGCCAGAGATGCGGTTTATGTGAAAATTATTGATGATATTCAGAATTTTGAGGTCAACAATAGCTTATGAGTAATTAATTAATAGTTATTTTTGTATGCACTGAAGTTATAGCCTACATTTTAAAAATTATTTACGTTTTTTAAATTACCGAATAGTTTATTGAATGTTCATTAAAATCTTGAACACTGCAAATGATACACATCTGTACTCAAGATTTACAGCTTAAATCTTAAAGTATTATAGCTTAACTTTTTACCTTTCTCTCTTAAGACTCACCCAATATCTAACTCTTCTTTCCTCTTGTACAATTTTTCCTTCTGCTCCGAGAAGCTGATAAATTGGTCTAAGGCTTTCTTATTGACATGGTTGTATTTCTTCAAGTGTTGGTTCGCCTTCTCCAGTTCTTTGAATAGCTACGGAGAAATTGAAAAAAAATAAAATAAGCAACACCATAGAAATTTAATTTTAAAAATAAAATTGTAAATTCATTTCCCTTAAAAAGGAGCACAATAATAAAGGTAAAAAGTAAAATTCAATTAATTACTGATATTTTTAAAATTAAGTAGTCTATGTGTCATTCTTAGAATACTTAATAATTATTCTCATTAATACATTTTTGAAGCAGTGAAACGATTTCATAGGCATAGTACATCATTCCCTCTCGTCCTGTAGATCCCAGAAGGCGACAAGGGATATAATCTAGACAGGGTACAGCATTTTCCTGCAAAGTTATTCATTTTCTGCTGCCACTAACATGCACATTCATGGGGAAACCTTATCCAGACCAGTTGTGGGTTGAAAGAGATGATGGATGAAAAAGGTCAGAGTATTTCCCTGTATCATGAACATAGGATGATTAGTAGACACTTGAGATAGCCTAGCGGCGTGAGCGGCCTATTACACTAAAGGTCCTAGAAAGGAAAACCCAACAGGCACGCGCCTCTGATTTTTCAATGTTATCCGCCTATAAAGATTAAAGAATAAGGATTTTTAATGATCAAAATAACATAAAAATAATGAATGCACGTCTGTGACAATAGTTATAGGCTGCGTTTTTATTTATGTTTTAAGAGTAGCAAACGAGCGTGCAGGCCACCTGATGTCAAGTGGTCATTGTAGCCCATGGACATCGACATTTAACTTTAAATAAAATTAAAGTTCTATCCGAGGTCGCATAGAGATGCGTCACTACACCTGAGGACTAAGACGGTCGTTTCGCTGTAAGTGTGTCCAGCGACCGCTCATCTTCAACCGAAACTCCACAAAAACTGCCCCGGACGAACTAGTTCTAACATCTTTCGATAATAATAATAATAAGTCTTTCACATTTATGTGTGATGGACCAGATGGACTGACGACCTAAAGAGGTTGGCAGGAAGCGGATGGGTACGAAGAGCTGAAGATCGAGTGTGATGGCGAGAATTGGGAAAGGCCTATGTCCAACAGTGGACAATCGATAGCGGTCGATGATTTATGTGTAGTTCTAGACTGTTAAACAAAATGTTGATTTTTGAATAAAAAAGAAAAATAAATACCTGTTTCAAGGACATCTTCTGGTACTTGGAGTGGAGCTCCGGTGCATTGGGCAGGGTTCCCAGCGCTGCAATCTTGTCCAGCGACTCTTGTATCTTCTCTTGCAACAACACCTCCTTGGACGCCATCTTCTCCAACCCCTTCGCGTCTTCCTCCATCTTGTCTTGAGCTTCCTTTTCCTGTATTATATGCTAGGATTAGTAAAGTAGTGGTGGACTCAAAAAATATTAACGGCATTGGTTGTTGTGTGGGTACAAACATTTTTCGCCACAACTGGGGGAGGCTTGAAGCATACTCTGCACCAAGGCACTCCGATGCGGATCGATAAATTAAGATTCTGACTGCGGCAAACGCATCTGTGCCGTTTTACTGTCTGAACCATCGGTGCGGCGGTTACGTGCGGCTTTCGTTTTTGTATGATACCTATATATATAACTGAACAGTCGCCGATAACTGCAAAAGTTAATACATATTAATTGAAATAAATCAATAAGTAGTAAAAAATTTTATGCATTGTAGTATGTCCATCATCTATAGATATGTCCTCTCAGCCTCGAGTTGGTTTAAACTCTAAGCGAAAGCCTCCGCGCCACAACCTCTAACACACGGTCTTGCAATCTGATGGATGTGCTCGAAGGGAGCTCAGGACTTTCTTTTATGCGTGCAGGCCACATGATGGTAAGGTTAATTCGTGCCCATGGACAAACACTGCCCTCAAACAGGACTGAAGCCCTATCTGAGTTTGTACGTAGATGCGTCACTACTCCCAAGGACTAAGATCGCCTCACGACACAAGAATTGCTTTACGGCGGATTACAAGAGCGACCGTAGTACAGTCGTACGGACGGACTAACTATAATTCTACAATTTATTAACCTTGTTCCGCCACTTGTCCAGCTCGAGCTTGAGTGCCTTCTCGTTCTTGACGGCGGCCTGCACCTTCCGCTCGACCTCCTCTAGCTCGCGGTTGATCTGCCGGATGCGCTTCTCCGCGCCGCCGAGGTCCGCCTTGCTGTTCGCGAGCCGCCGCTTGCGGTCCTCCACAGAGATTTCTTGCAACGCTTGTACGAGCTCATCCTTTCGTCTGAAAAGTAGAATTACAAAAATACATATTTTACTGGCACGCAGTCTCTATCTAATAATGAGCGGTCACTGCCACTCCTGGCCCGTGATCAATCTCAAATAGACTTGAAATCTTGAAGACTGAAAGAGACAGATGGATAACTAAGTGTTCCTATAAGTGTTTCTTTAGTTCTTTTGAGTTACGGAACCCTAAAAAAACTAACCTGATCAAGTTGTTAGTGAGCAAGTTCTCCAACTTGTTCTTGTTAGCTTCGAGGTTCATTCTCTGGCTGAAGGCCTCCTTATTCTCCTGTGTGAGCCGTCGGATGGCATCGTTCAGCTCGTCGACCTTCCCCTGGTCCGCAGTGGACAACTGCTCCATTAGTTCCTGGGAAACATATAATTATGATGTATTATTCCTTCTACAAATTTATTTCTTATTTATCATTTACGTTTTTTTTTGCATCAACCCACTGTTAAGGCTGAATCATATTAATATATTTATATTGAATTCATAATTTAAATGTATGGATATTATAATGGTTATATAAATCAATGTAACATACCAAGTCGCTTAGCAACGCAACAGTTGCCCAGCGACAATATCTACGTAATTATGTTTACATTGACCATGTTTCGTACAAGACTCGACCTACATATGTGATGTTGATGTTTTATGAATTACCTGATGCAACTCGGATTCAAGTCCTTCCTTAGTGGCCTGCATCGCCTCCAGACTCGAACGGCACTGAGCCAGCGATCGTTCTTTGGGTCCGCGGAATCGCTCTATTGAAGCTAATTCCTCTTTCATCAGACGGATATCAGCTTTCACCTTGTCAAAAATGTCCCTGAAATTGTGTATAAATCATAGACATAGCAGGCAATGACAGGCCTGTGGTAAGATTCCGGCGTGTCTCGTAGCAGGTTCGAATCCCGGACACGCAATCTATTTTCTTTCGAAGTTATGGGCATGTTAAAAATTAATAATTGCTTTCCCTATTAGTTAATGAAATAATCGTGAGGTCCATGTCATGTCCGAGAGATGTCTATGAAATTCTCGAAAGTATGTGAATGCTACCAATTAATGATCACGAAACCTCGTTAGTCTAAAATCTCACCATGTATCACCAGGGTGGGCGGTTACAATTTTGTTAAAAAAAATTACGTGATTAATGGATGACTCCTTACAACTAACTGACAACTCACTTGGCCTTCCCCTGCTTGGTCTCGGTGCGCTGCATCTCGGACACTATGCTGTTGATGCTGCTCTCAGTCTTGTTCAAATCCTGTCGGAGCGAGCTCAGCTCCAGCTCCAGCGACGTGATCTGCTCCATCAGCTCCGAACGGGTCTTCTGCATCTCCAGCCGAGAACGGGACTGGTTGAAGTAGCCGCCCGTGAGCGATCCTTTTGATGACACCTGTTGGTTTTATTTTAATATTATTTTCTATCGCCAAAATTAAATCAATTGTTTTAATGCTGTAATCGTTTGGTAGATATATATCATTATTAAGTAGGTGGTAGAACAATCGTTCGAACTTCGGTTTTATTTGAGGTTCGATGTGGGCGCCTATGGGCTGCGGTGACCACTTAACATCAGGTGGCCTGCATGCTCGTTTGCTACTTTACAAACATAAAAAAAAATTAAGTCTGCCTGTTGTATTCCTTTTATACAATAAGGACTTTTTCATTTTCTTTGTGATAGATGGGTACCGTCATGAGGTGGCTTGTTAAGTGATCACACTCACATCTAACCTCAAACAGAATTGCCTTTCTATCTGAGGTCGTACGTCCTACCGTCTAAGTCCTCGGGAGTAGTAACGCATCTATACTATCCCGGAGGATTTAGACGGTCGCCTGGCTGTAAAAGTGTATCCGATAACAACATATATCCAACCGAAACACAAGAGCAAGGTGGCGCTAGTACCTCTCTGGTCGAACTACACATTTATCACCTATTAAACTGCAGTCACCAGTGACGTGCACAAGCCGCGGTGCTTATTTTATATACGTAATAGAATTTACAGTTCAATAAACACGACAACATCTACCTGATCGCCCTCCAAGGTGACGCAGTCCAAGTGGAACTGCTTGCCCAGCTCCGTGGCACACTCCAAGTTCCTGCATATGAGCGTCTTGCCGAATATATATTTCATCGCCTTCGCATATTTGGGGTCGTACTTCAGTTTCTGCACCATTGCGATTGCATTCTGTAAAGTAAAACAGTAGTAAACACCTTATACATGTTAATGGTCATTATTATATGTCATTACATTATAATTATTATTATTATGATTTATTTTCTTCAACTAATTCACATCCAATGATACTAAGGACATGAGTAACTTACACAATAACGAAAATTGTCGAATTGAATTACTTTTCATAGTTTGTTGTCGGGAATTGTTAGAGAATCAGTAAAACTAATGTATTTATTATTAGCACAGAATCTAGATTTGACACTTAAATCTATCTGTATGATTATCCGAAACTACTGGACAAGAGCGTTCTCTTAGGCAATTAGGACACTGGCTAAGTGTAAAGTGATAGACATTGCACATCTTTTTCTTTCAACATTAAAATGGTAATTAATTTCTACACATATGCGAAAATCAGAAGTGCTGCCTGGGATTCGAACTCTGGACCTCTAAACAGGAAGGCTATTTCTGTTTAGGGGCTCTATAAAATGTATTATATTATTACATAGGCAATATAATACGTACATTATCATTAGGGTACACCATGTCCCTAACTTGCAGTCGGTTCAGTGGCATGAACGTGACCTCTCCAGGAAGACTTTGCCGATTCATCTCTTTCAAAATCTTGGTGCCCACCGTGTCTGATTCTACGATGTGGTGGAATAGCCTGTTGCCCGCCGTCACCTGCGCACACAAGTAGTTGTGGGTTATAATTATATATTATAAAGTCTTCACGAAAGATTAGAGCCAAGTGTTGGTGATAACCAGTTGTTTAATTAATAACATACTGATTAATTGTTTAGTAAAGCAAATGACGGTACGTAAATATAAGTATGTAAAAGGTGGTAAAACGATAGTTTGTTCGGGGAGGCATCACCGCCGCTCTCATAATCAACCGTAAAGCAATTCTTGTTTCGATAGAACAGGTGCGGTTGCCGGATATATTTGCAGCGAGGCGACCATCTTAGTCCTCAAGAGTAGTACTGCATCTACGTGTTTCGGTTGGAGAGGTGCGGTTGCCGGGCACACATATAGCGAAGCGACCATCATAGTCCTCAGGAGTAGTGACG
>DWKL01000572.1:0-18112 GCA_018249415.1 Phareas burnsi | reverse complement strand
GATCTAGCAGATCGGCATTTTGAAGTTTTCGTTTTTTTTTATTCTTGAAGAGTAACAAATGAACGTGCAGGCCACCTGCTGCTAAG
The DNA here is from genome assembly GCA_018249415.1 of Phareas burnsi. Lineage (NCBI taxonomy): Eukaryota > Metazoa > Arthropoda > Insecta > Lepidoptera > Hesperiidae > Phareas > Phareas burnsi. The sequence goes on along the minus strand of DWKL01000572.1, from coordinate 18,026 downwards.
TGATAAAGTGATCACTGCAGCCAGCCGCTGGCCGAGTGCGGATTGGTAGAGTTCACACATCTTCGAGCACTTCACAAAGAACTAACACATGTGTAGGTTTCCTCACGATGTTTTTCTTTACCGTTAAAGTGATAATTCATTTCTAATACGCACATAACTTAGGAAAATCAGAGGTGCGTGCGGGTTCGCCGTGAGAGGCCGGAATCTTAACCACCAGGCTATAGAGTGATCTCATCAACTCACGGGTATCCCAGCTCGACGAAGTTGTTGAAACACTGCTTGCCGATCATGATGATGGCCAACTGGATGCAGAGCTCGGAGAGGCAGCCGGCCGGGTCGCAGATGTCTCCTTTCAGCTTGAAGAACTCTGATTTGCGGGCGATGTCGTCCCCTGGGTAGTCGTAGAAACGGCCCTGGAAAACACGGAACCAAATCAAAACATTTCGACGATTTCGCGATTTCGTGGCACACGGTCGCCATACCATTCCGATATTCAGAGGGTACCGAGTTCGAAGCCTGGCCAGGCAGACATCTAAATGAATTTAGGTGTCTATTTTTGGTCTGGGTGTTTGTATATTCGTCTTGTATGTGTCCACGGCACCCATGAGATAGGGTATCCTGGCGTGGAGCTATAAGTTGACCGTTATTATATTTGCCGAATGAAGTTACAGATGTTCAGAAGTTTACAATTGATTCAAATACGATTTTTATCAACTACAATGTCCAGAGTTGTACCACCGCCGCCTGCACAATCCGCCGTGGAGTCATTCTTGTGTCGGTCGGAGAGGTGTGGTTGCTGGCACACTTACAGCGAGGCGACCATCTCAGTCTTCAGGTAATGACGCATCTACGTACGACCTCACATAGAACGTCAGTTTTGTTTGAGGTTAGATGTGGGTGTCCGGGGCTGCAGGTGGTCTGCACGCTCGTTTGCTACTCCTTAAATATATTTTTTATACAACATGTTGCTATAAAATAAGACAAAATAAGCTCACCTTAAAAAAAGCGATATAGATAAGTGAAGAATAAAAGTTCATGAATTCGAAGAAGAATATTTTGAAGGTGTACGAGTCCTCGTACTCCGTCTGGGTCCGTGGGTTCTCCATGTTCGTCAAGTACACTGCGACCTTGGCATATATCTGGAAAAAAAACATAAGACATAAATAAAACATAAAGGAAATAAAATTATAGCTGAAGGTAACATAGAGGTGGAAGTCACGTGGGTTGATTGCGGCGGCGCCAGTACACCCATTTCAGTGTCCAGCAGCTGTGTGCGTAGCTGTGTTCTGACGTGAAATGTGCCCGGGGACCATCAGTAATCAGCCCGAAATAGGACTGTACAGCCACCACCGCTAAGACGCCCGTATCAAGCACCACCGTCACTATCATCATCCATATCAGTGCAATCACCATCACCACCATCACCGCCACTACCACCACCAACATTTCTATCACCAACACCACCACCAACTCCACCACTAACAACTCCACAACCGGCACCACCACCTCCACCACCACCAACTCCACCAACACTAACTCCACCACCACCAACTCTACCACCACACCACCACCACCATCACCAACAACACCATAACTACTAACGTCACCGTTCACACACCACTCCGCCATGACGACGATAACAGTAATGTCATTAATAACATTAATGTTAAAACAAACAGTACAGGTGACCGGGGGGGTGACATGACACTAACACAATGAACAAACAAACAGACAAGCATTCAGCTGGAGTGACATGAAACAGGCTTACCCTGGTGAGTATCATGATGATGATCAAGTTGATCAACGCGGCGGTCATCGCGGTGAAGATCTTCGCGTGTTTCTTGAGGAAGAAGCCGCTGCCGCCGTAAATGACGGACACCATGGATATGCGGTAGATGATCGTACCCAGAACCGCTCCCATTACTATTGTTATCTATGGGAAAACGTACAAAAAGCGCGAATTTAATTTAGTCTGTAGCACGCTAGCGCCACGTAGCGACTCTGAATACTTTCGAATATTGGCCGGAACATTTTCCGTTATAACGTGTGATACAAACGAGCGCGCTAAAATATAGTATTTTATAATATCACGCTAGCGTTATTAGCAACTTACTAGATTTGCTATCGCGTTAAACACAGCTGCGATCTGATTTAAAGCGTGTGTTAAAGGAGATATGCTAGCGTTATATAGCAATTTTGAAGACTGCCTTGTATGTTTAATATATTAGCGTATAATAAGTTTTATAGTCTGTAACGTTATGTAGCAGCTTGTGACACTTTTAACGTTAATAAAAAGCGGATAAATAACGTATAACATAGCGTGTAAACAACTTTATAATATTTTCTAGTCTATCTCTCTAACGTTAGTTTCTAGTATAGCTCTCTAACGTTATATGGCAGCTTTTAATACTTTTAACATTAATAAAGCTTAAACATGGCAGCTTTTAATACTTTTAACATTAATAAAGCTTAAACATAGCGTATAAATAACGTTATAATATATTTTATAGTCAATAACTCTGCAGCGTTATGTAACAGCTTTCAACATTTAATAGTAATAATGTTACTTAGCACTTTAAAATTTTAAGGTTTATGGAAATACTAGACGTCATACCATAAACGATATCAAGAAGCGCATACAGTCCCGCAGCTTACGTAGATCATAACCGATCTACAAAGTGAAGCAACGTCGGCCGCGGGCAGAGTCTGGATGGGTGACCGCTAGTGATTAAATTTCATGCGCGCTTCCGTGCTTCGGAGGGCACATTAAGCTGTTGGTTCCGATTGTTATCATTGGATAGCAGTCGTTACACCATGTCAGAGGCCTCGTGGGGTGGTTTGGAACCAGCCGACACGGGTTGGCCACTAACCCGTTTTTCCACCAATTCTCGTCGTGGCGTGGTGGAGTATGATCCAGGCCTTCACCAAATTTGAGAAGAGACTCTGTACTGTACTGTCCAGCAATAGACATAAGGGTTGTAGTCATACCATGAACAGCACAGCCGAGCTGGTGGCAACGTATCTCATGGTCTTCTGCCAGGTGGGTAAGTACGGTTCCTTCTCGCGCGTCACCGGGTTTGTGCGGAAAGTTTTCACTGACGCCTCGAACTCCGGCCGGGGATCTTCGTCCTGGAATTGTAAAGAAAATTTCGTAGAGTTTTTTGTTTTTATGTACTACTACTAACCCTTAGATTCTAAGAAAAAAAAAATGTTTACTGATACTGTACGGGCTTCAGTATAATTGTAATATGGCTTGAAATAAATAAATAAATTGTAGGTAAATAAATAGTATAAAAAAGTAACCCTTTTCCGTGTCCCTGTTGCGTACGGGCCTTTGTTTTGCACCCTACAATTTTCTACAACAGGGTTGAATCCTGATTAATTTTGGAGATCATCACCACTACTCCGGTTGCCACCCTCATATATATCTACCTTGTATCAACGTAACGCTCGCGTATTCTGATCTGTTGATATCTTCACCACACCTTTTAAACCAGAGTACAGGACTGAATTGGAACGCCTCTAGTACCCATGTAGAGTACAATACAATACAAATGTACTTTATTGCACACCACAAGAAGAGTAAAATAAAATCACGACACGAAAGATTTATTATATATTCTTCTATACTTTCTAGAATGTTCCAGCGTCTCTTATACTCACTTGATCGACGCCCCCCAAGTCCCACTCCCACCTTAAGACCGACTGTTTCCTCTTCCATAGCTCCAAAAACGTTGTCGCTATAATAAATAAATAATTTATTAGTTAATAATTCAGTTGAAGAACTGGAGAAGGATAACCATGATTGATCCATTGACAGGCTTATGGGGAGACTTCCCCGGGAAGCAGTCACAACCTGGTGGTTAAGATTCCGGCCTCTCACATTGGAGGTCGGGGGTTGAAACCCCGCGCGCAGCTCTGATTTGTCGAAGTTATGTGCGTATTAGAAATTAATTATCACTCGCTTTAACGGTGAAGGAAAACATCGTGAGGAAATCAACATGCCTGAGAGTTCTGTATAAAGTTCTTGAAGGTGTGTGAAGTCTATCAATCCGGACTTGGGCAGCGTGGTGGACTATGGCCTAACCATCATTCTGAGGGAGAGAGCGGCGAGACATTAACAGGTTGATGATGAATTAAGCTGTAAAATATACATACATACACACATACACACATACATACAAGACCACTTATGAAGTTATAGCAAAAAGAGAATAAGTTTTAAATAAATTTAATAACTAGATATGTAAGAGTTTGAGATTTTAAAAAATAGATCTAACAGGGAACTTTCAAATAGTGAAACTTTTCCTATTGTACTGATTACGAACACTACAAAATATCGAAATCGGCTACATGTTGATTGACGGCGTTTTAGCTTAAGGACGGGAGAAGCCGATTTTGATATTGCATTCAATTAACATCCCACGCCATACATTCCCACGTAGTCTGCCATCTTAACGTATCAAAACACCGACCTTTACAAAAAATAACTAAACTGGAATGACTCATGTACCGTATATAACTGAAATAATCCAGCTAAGAATAAGAATCGGAGTGTTTTATTCAAGTAAAATCCTCTTCAAAAATAACTAACACGGAACGCTCTACATTCCCAGTTAGCCCGCCATCTCAGTGTATCCTAACACTCGCATTAGAAAAGATAACTGAACTGGAATGCCCCATGTTCCAAGATACTTTCAAGCTATCGCTCACCCCAGAAAGACATGAAGATCGCGAAGAACACCGTAGCCGGGTTGTCGAAGAGGTAACTGAGTTTGGCGAAGAGGCAGGAGTCCGCTAAGAGCTGGTACTGGCACGCCTTGTCGCACAGTGGGCACAGCGTGGTGTTCCCCGGCCCGTGGGGGTTGCAGATTTCTTTACTGTAACAAAAATGTGTCCAATAAAAAAAACATTACAGTGTTAAAAGGAAACCAGTGTGTATCGGGAAACGCACAGTGTAAAGAGTATTATACGAGCATGCAGGCTACCTGGTGTTACGTGGTCACTGCAGCCCATGGACTCCTACATATAATCTCAAACAAAAGTGATGTTCTATCTCAGATCATACTTAGATGCGTCACTACTTCTGAGGGCCAAGATGGTCCGCTCGCTGTACGTCTGCCCGCAACGGCGGCGGTGGTGCTCCCCCGGACAAGCTATGGTTCTACCACCTGTGTATTTACTACGAAACCTTAAAAATATAATCTTACCTAGGTATATTGTCAGCGGAGTTCATGCTGGCGAGTCCGTACAAGAAGCAGAGGGTCCCGACGGCTGCGGGCGCGTACAGCATCTTCGTGTAGAACCCCAGCCAGCAGAAATACAGCGCTATCTTCTCCCCGAAGTACCGTCTCACTAACCAGAGGGGTTGTTTCTTGTACCATTTGCAAGGCCTCGCCCATTCCAGGTATAACAGCTGGAGAGGAAATTTGGATTTTTTTAAGTCTTTTTCTTTGTAAGAAGCGTAGCTAACGAGTGCAGGCAATTAGTTAAGTGAAATAGGTGGTAGAGGACCGGGGAGGTACCGCCGCCCTCACAATCCGCCGTGAAGCAATCCTTGATTTCAGTTGGAGAGATGCGGTGATGGCGTACATTCAGTGATATTATCATCTTAGTTCTCCGGAGGACTGACGCATCCTCTAGTAATAGTAACCTCAAACAGGACTGAAGTCTTATCTGAGGTCGTACCTAGATGCGTCACTACTCCTGGACTGAGATGGCCGTCTCGCTTATAGCTGTTCCCGACAACCGCACCTCTCCAACCGAAACAAGAGTTGCTTCACGGCGGACAGTGAGGGCGGCGGTGGTACTTCCCCGGACGAACTACAGTTACAGTATCAATAAAAATAAATTAATATAATGGAAAACCATATTTCATCAAAATAATTGATGCTGCAATTAATAATTTACCCGTCTATCTGTCTGAGTTCCTTCAGGAGTTTCCATGTCGTATCTGCCTTCATGTAGCGGGAAGCAAGCGGCATATGTCCCGTCGTTGAGGAGACGACGTATTCCCATCTGGAAGAAGCATGGAAGAGCGTCATCGTCATCATCATCATCTTCATCGTCGTGATCATCGTCAGGGTTATCGTCATGGTCATTAAAAATTTAACGGAATACTCTGAGGTTTTTTCAAGAAGTTCTTCTTTACCGTTAAAACAGATTATTTTTCATTCCTAATATACTCACAACTTCGATAGATCAGAGATGCGTACCCGGGATTCGAACCACGGACCCTTAGAGCTTAGAGCTAGAGTTTAAGCCAAGGTACAAAGCTATACCCATGACCCCTACTAGATTTTGATTCCCGCCAATTGGATGCGTGGCGCAATTCCCGGTTCGCAGACATCTAAATGCTAGATTTATATTCCTGTTTAAGCCTCGCTACAAGCTATATCCATCCGCCTAGGTACGACCTCAGATACTATCTGAGGGTCCAATCCTATCTGCGGGTAGATATGGGTCTCCATTTCCATTTCATCAGGAGCTCGATGCTGCAACTACTCAATGCATCAATCTTGGAATCGTAATGAGACACAGACGTCTGGGTGTTTGCGTACTGGAGATGAATACACAAACACCCAAACATCTGGGTGTCTATAACACCCGCGACAAAGGGAGTACTATGAGTGTAGAAACTTTTTATTCAATGTTCAAGTCTTTCGGTATTACCTTAGTTTCATTATTATCGTATTTAGCGCGCAGGAGTATCTGCATAACGAGGAGACTGCGTTGTGCCGGAGAGAACTGTGTGTGGCGATCTTTGACTAGGAACCTGGAAGGTGAAATGTGTTAACAAAGAAGTGATTATTATTAGGAATTAACTGTGTCACTGGTAGACACAATATGCGTAAATCTTACAAAACTTGTCGGCCACAATAAAATTTTGCAAAATTTATGTCTACTAAAAGTTAGTTCACCTAAACGGGTTACTCAATTAACCTCGCAGTGGTTGATCAATGGGCCGGCTGAGGCAACGACAATTTGATATTTTATAGAAGAGTAGCAAATGAACGTGCCGACCACCTGATCTTATGTGATCACTTTAGTCAATGACGTCCATTTGTATCGTCAAACAAAACTGAAGTTCTATCTGAGGTCGTACGTACCTGCGTCACCATTCCAAGGATTAAGATGATCGCCTCTTGTAAGAGTGCCCGACAACCGCACCTCTCATTTACAACATTTTAAAACAATAAATTAAAAAATAATGGTATGGTATGCGTTGCTCGCAAACTCCTTGAATAACTTCAGACCGTAAAGAAAATAATGATTATAATAAAAACCAACTTTAAGCCCATACAAATACGGGTCAATTCGCTTTGATAATCGCTACAAAGAATCTGACAAATCCATTCTTATTTGCATCCGCTAAAGTTGTTTTTTCCTTGTTTTTCGTTTGTGTACTGTTTCGATATTCGCAACTGGTTTCCAATATTTTCATTCGACGCAATCTCGTATCAAATATAAATAATAATTATATTACTAACTAGCCAACCTAAGGTGTCGATTTTAGAGATCTCTGTGTATTGTAAAAATTCACGCTCATCATTTTTCCCAAACGCGCCAAAAGAAGTATAACTTAAAGTAATATTTCTTTTGTCGCGTTTAAAGAAATATAACTTAAAGTTATACTAGTTTTGTCGCGTTTAAAGTAGTATAACTTAAAGTTATAGAACTTTTGTCGCGTTTAAAGAAGTATAACTTAAAGTATTTAAAGTTTAAAAATGAATGCAAACTTACTGTTCTTCTCGTCGAACGCCCTTCTGTTCGGTGGAAGCGTAAAACGAGGGTTCCGCCTCGATTCTACTGTGTTCGTACTCGTAGAGCTCTTTCCATTTTCGACGCCATTTTGAATACCATTTCTTGTCTTTTTCTGCTAGCTTTTCGTCACTCTGCAATGTTGATAGTTATGTTGACAGTACTTGACATTAAGGTGTCAAGCGGTAGCAGAGTATCTTAACAAAAAAATAGAGTGCCTATAATTATGAATACACCCACGGTTGGTATTGTGACGACCATCTACTTCGTTAGTATAAAAGGAGTAGTCGGAGACAATAGATGATAGAGAGTTTATAGTTTTGCTAGTTTTTCACCTGCATCCGCTTGAAGTTTTCAGGTGGTAGAACTAGTTCGTTCGGGAAAGTACCGACGCCACCATCCGCCGTAAAGCGATTCTCGTGCTTCCGTTGGAGGGGCGTGGTAGCCGGGTACACTTACCAGCGAGGTGACCTTAGACCTCAATAGTGACGCATCTACGTACGACATCATATAAAACTTAAGTCTTGGTATGTAATATATGAAATGATAGCCTCACATAAATACTGATAGCCTAGTGGCTACGATTCCGTTCTCACACACTGGGAGTTCGCGGTTCGAATCCTGCATGCATCTCTGATTTTTCTAAGTTATGTGCGTATCTGAAAATAACGCTTAATTATTGCTTTAACGGTGAAGGGAAACATCGTGAGGTGAAAACACCTGCATCCCTGAGAGTTTTCCGTAAAGTTCTTGAAGATGTGTGAAATCTACCAACCCGTATTTGGCCAGCGTTGTCTATGGCCTAGACTTCCCCATTCTGTGAGGAGACCCGTGTCCCGCAGTGGGACATTAATGTATTGATGATGATGATGTTCGATATGGTAACATAAAAAAGATGTTTCAAAACATCGCACTGTGTATAAGAATCGTGGCAATCGAGCGGGCCGTCCATATGATGATAAATGAGCACTGCCGCCCATAGTCATCGGTAATCCACCTGAAATAAGGTGGAAATCGTACCTCAGGTGGGCCAAAGACTTGTTGCTAATCTTGGACACTGTTAAAGTTCTCATGTTAGTATATCTTCCTTACTACACCACCAAACCAGAATTTAACGGCGTTCAACGCTGCTATTAGAAAAAGTGTGACCATCACACTAAACACATTTATGTTACTCCTCCTGAGGAATAAGACGGCCCCTCCGCTTTAGTGTAATTAACAACCATTTCTCTCCAACCGAAACACGAGAATTGCTTCACGCCGGGTCATGAGGGCGGTTACCTCTTCATCGACCCATTAATGTCCCACAACTGGGCACGGGTCTCCTTTCAGAATGAGATGGGTCAAGCCACAGTCCATCACACGGACCACGTGCGGATTGGTAGACTTCACACACCTTCAAGAACTTATCTACCTAACTTAACTATAGGGAACTCTCAAATGTGTAGTTTTCCTCACGAGATTTTCCTTCACCGTCAAAGCGCGTGATAATTAATTTCTAACAATGACTTACCCACGCTTTAACCGATATCGTGATGAACCGTTTCGTGGGCAGCTTCATGCCGATCACTTCGGCTAGCCTCATTTCCGTCTTCCATGGAATGTGTATCTTGAGGAACCAGGTCTTCCCGTCGAAGGAGAGGCACTTGTTCTCCAGCTCCAATTCTAGGCCTTCTTTTATAAGATTCTCCTGGAATCAAGTAAGATAAGATTTTTCTTTCTTTTTTAGGGTCAAAGATCTTCAAAACTGACTGGAAGAAATTGGACCCACTTCTAAACAACACTGTTTAAACATCTTAATCGATCGAGGCATCATCGCCTAGTTATCGATAAACAAATATTTAAAAAATATTTACACTACCAATTAAAAAAATTTTCTTTGGAAATATAAGATTTTGAGGTAATATTATCGCGGAAATTTTACATTTTAATTACGTAACGGGTACTCACGATATGCGATATGCATTATTTATTCATTCGACTTTCCAAGGGAAAGGGCTTTTTAGATCGTAGATCGTAAACAATCTACAAAATTGAGCAACGTCGGGCGCGGTCGCGAATTGGATGGCTGAACGCCAGTGGCTAAATTGGCTTCAGAGAGCACGTTGAGCTACCGGTCCCTTGTCGTTAGAGCAAGTCATTAGACCTTGTCGAAGACTTTGACGGCAGTTTGAAAACATCCGACACGGGTTGGCCTAACTAGCTCTTTTCTCCACTAGTCATTGGAGCAGCGTGGTGAAGTATGTTCCAGACCTTCTCTATCAGTGAGGAGAGACCCATGCCCAGAAACTAGTCTAGAATCTTATATCGTATCATTGGGCGAGGGGGGAGGGGAAGTTGCTATAAATCATTACATGTTTAATGGACGACCTCTCTGTTAAAACGGCACCAAGTTATTTTCAAAGATACCTGAAAAGTCCGCCTGTACTCCCGTTTCTTCGCCTCAGCCTCAGTCATAACCCCATAATCTTCTTCCTCGTACGCGAGCACCATGTCTACTCTCCGCCTTCCATCGCGGAACATAAGGGAATCTGGATCTAAACCCTGAAAAACCATAACAGCGCACATCATTTTATTATTCACTGTATTAGCTATCGTAATAACAGTGATAGCCTAATGGTAAGATTCCAGAGGATTTCTGCATGTCTGATCTTAAAATTCCAGGCGTTTAAATTTTTTTTATTAATTTTCATTATCATCTCATTAATGTCCCATTACTGGGCGCGAGTCTCCTGTTTGAATGAAAAGGGTTAGACCATAGTCCACCACGCTGGTCAAGTCTCGATTGGTAGACTTCACACACCTTCAAGAACTTAACAAAAAACTCTCAGGCATGCAGGTTTTCCTTCACCTAACGGTGAGTGGGTGAGTGATAATTAATTTCTAATACGCACCCACGAGTGGGTGCGGGATTTAAAACTCGAACGATCAGCGTGAAGTAGTAAGGCACGCAGGAGAAACGCTTCTGTAATCAACTTTTTTGAACAATGGAAGTAGCAAACCAGCATACAGTCCATATGTTGGTAACTGGTCAGCCATTTACTGCATGCGTTGTTAATGAAGACATTTTTTACCTCTGGACTAGTTTCTCCAACATTCTCCTCTTTCTCATCCAGTTGGTTCGGTTCAGAAGATTTCCTGCCTTCCTTTGCATAGTCAGAACCTTGGCTGTCTGGCTTTGACTGGAAATGATAGATTGTTGATGAATTCTGGCTGAAAGGTCATAGTGGTGAAGACGATTTATTAAAGTGTGGGCTGTAGTTGTTCATTACTACAAAGGGAAGACAATAGCTTGTTGCGGCCACAAAATGTTTTAGCAGAGGGCTGTTGGTCCCGAAAGGAACGTATGAGGTGAGTGCAAAGGCACTGCTGCGATCTTCTGGAGATCCGGGTAAATTGCAGAGTGAACACCTCGGGAGGTTTTAATTTGACCTCTAGGGACATCTGTAGCGCCATCTCTTCTGGCATGATGATAAAGCGAGGAGATCTTGTGAAAAATAGGGAACCAACCTGAAAACCTGGTAACGGAGTACCAGGTAATGCCGTAGATGACTCCTTGGTCCTAGGGACGAAGGCGCTGGCTGCTGACGTCACGTTTCTCACCAACCTCCAACCATGTTTGGATTTCCGTTCCTCTGAACTGTCCCTGGATGACATTAGGTCTTCTCGAAGACATATCTGGAATTAATAAAAATAGCTATGGGCTTTTTTTGGAGTTTGTGGACTAATTGGCAACCTGTTTTTATGTTAGAAGAATAGCAAACAAACGTGCAGTTCACTTTATGTAGTGGTCACTGAAATCCAAGCATACGCACATCCGTCGTTAAACAATAAGTCGGTTGAAAATTGCATCATACCTATCCTGGACCCACATCCCCATGAGTTCTAAGGTGTTATTGTAAAACCCGGCAAAGATTATTTTTGCTCGGAGCGGCTAAATAGCTGAAACGGGTCCTACCATTACCGCACCTTTCAAAAAGAACACAGAAGCGTTTAACACTGCTGTTATGAGGCCGAAAAACGTTTGACTGGTGCCTCCAGAGTCGAAGCACGTTCTACCAGCTTTCCCACACTCTTTAGGGTCTTTGGCTCAGAGGTCAATAGCGTGAAGGGCACTAGACGGAGCCATGAAGGAGCTCAGTCAGAGTTTGACGGGGGCAAGACGGGACTACGGGGATATGACGGAGCAGAGATACTAATATGAGCTTCAAGTGCACCATCTCTTTGGGTTATTCAGAAGGTGTTAAGAGCTTATGTTAGGTTCATATGTTTTCACAGTTTGATGCGGTATTAGAAATTAATTGTCACTTCAGCGAAGGAAAACATCGTGAGAAAACCTACGCATCTGACAGTTCTTTGTAAAGTTCTCGAAGGTGTGTGAAATCTACCAACGCACTTAGACAGCGTGGTGGGCTATTACCTAACCCTTGTCATTCAGACAAAAGAACCCTATCCAGCAATAAGACATTAATGAGTTGATGACGACGATGATGATGATGGTAATGATGGTGATGATTAAGGACAATACAAATGTTGCTTAGAAACAAAATAATTCAAGCACAGAACGACTAAGAAAAAGATACACATCAAAACAATACAATACATTAAAATACACAGAGTAATAGGAAAGTAATATGTACCTTTTTCTCACTCTTCTGGCTAAAAGGTATGCTCTGAAAATTATTTTAAATACTATTTAGATATGATATGCGTAAAAGTCCGCTTCAGAATTAAAATTAACAAAAAATGGACAATTTGCACGATACAACGGTAAACGTGCCTGAAATGCAAAGGGTTGGAGGTTCGATTCCCGACCAGGTACAAACAAATAACAAACAAACGCATTCTACAGTCCCATCTCCCATATCGTGAGTGTCAAGACGAGTATACAAACACAAAGAAGGTGGCAGAACTATAATTCGACCGGGAAGCACCACCGCAGCCCTCACAATCCGCCGCAAAGCTTCATGTGTTTCGGTTAGGGAGGTGCGGTTGCCGGCACACTTACAGCGAGGCGACCTACTTAATGTTCAAAAGTAGAACGAGACCTACTTAATGTTCAGAGAAGAACGAATCTACATCCCTCAGATAGGACTCTAGTCCAGTTTGACGTTAGATTTTGCTGTCCATGGGCTGTAGTGACTACTTAATATCAGGTTGACTGTCCGCTCGTTTACTACTTTTCTCACATCATCGTCAACCCATTAATGTCCCACTGCTGGGAACTGGTTCCTCGCAGAATGAGGGTTACTAAATGTGGTTCGGAAGATTTCACACACCTTCAAGTACTTTCGATTACCTACAAATTCGAGAACTTTACAGAAAACTCTCAGTTGTGTACGTTTCTTCACGATGTTTTCCTTCGCCGTTAAAGCAAGCGACAATTTATTTTTAATACGCACATAACTACAAAAAATCATAGGTGCGTGCGGGATTAGAAACCCGGACCTCCAGTGTGGGAGGCCGGAAACTTAACCACTAGGCTGTCACTGCTTTCTCATATAATAATGTCTATTTGCTTCGATATTTTAAGAGAAATTTTTGAACTCGCTAAAGAAATATGTCTTATGTGCTTACATGTGTAAGTTACTTTCGCTTACCTTGCTGCAGTGATAGCCTAGTGGTAAGATTTCGCCCTCTCATACCGAAGTTCCGGGGTTCAAATTCTGCATGCACCTCTAATTTTTCGAAGTTATGTGCGCATTAAATATTAATTATCACTTGCTTTAACATAAGAAAAACATAGTAAGGAAAGCTACACAACTCAGAGTTTTCTGTAAAGTTCTCGCAGGTGTCTGAAGTCTACCAATATTCACTTGGCCACATGGCCCTAACCTAACCTAACCCCGTTGTGAAGGGAGACCCGTGCCCAGTAGTGAGACAGCAAAAGGTTGATGAAGGGTCGATGATGAATACCTTGTTAGCAGGACTCTCCATAATATCAGCTAGAGACGTGCCAAACGCCGCCTCCGGTGCCAAGCTGTCGGCTGATTTCCAGGGTGTTCTCATGTGCAGTGGCGTCCCCGGCAAGGCCAGCTCGTGGCTTCTCCGGCGCAATGAATGCTAAACACATATTACGACTTAAATATAATTGTGCTCATTTTTTTTTTTATTACAAAAGTAGGAAACGAGCGTCCAGGCCACATGATGTTAACTGTCACTGCAGCCTATGGACATCCACATCTAACCTCGAATGGGACTGATATGCTATCTGAAGTCGTACGTACGTATACGTTATAACTCTTGAGGATTATGGTCGCCTAAGTGTACCCGGCAATCGCACCTTTCCAACCGAAACAAAAATTGCTTTACAGTATTTTATAGGGGTGCCGAACTATAGTTCTACCACCTATCAAACAAGTTAAACATGTGAAACTTTACACGGGAGAAAAATAGCTTTCTAGCTTTCCATGATTCCGTGACCAAGTCAGTAGTAGATAATAGTTGTAGGGTGCACTTAGAGCGACGCGGCCATCTTGGTCCTCAGTTACGCATCTACGTGCGACCTCAGATTGGGCTTCAGTCATGTTTGAGGATACATGTAGGTGTTCATGTGCCGCAGTGGCCATTTAACATTAGGTAGCCTGTACGCTCATTTGCTAGTTTTCAAACATGTCCGAAACATATATGGATTTATGGAGTGGAGTAACAGCCCTAATTTGATTATTTGATTTTTGATTGAGGACGGACGGACAGACTAAAGTTATAAGGATTTTGTTTTTGTTTTTTTAAGCGAGAAGGTGAAAATATAATGTATATACATATTATACTTACCAATAATATATATGTATATATATTATATTTACTCCTTATTTACATATTATATCTAACTTTCTTTACTCCATCACTCCGCATTGATGAGCAGTATGATGGAATATGCTCTAGCGTTCCCCGGGCTATGGTTATGAGACCCGTGGCTCAGCAGTGGGACATAAAAGGGATGCATCCAATTTCCTTTTGCTTTTAATCACACACAAAACCAATCAACAAAGGCTTGTTTGAGGCTATATAAAAGCTATAAATCTAGCGATTCGACACATAAATTCTAACCGATTTTACGAGTATGCCTTGCCAACAATATCCAGTTAACGTATAGAACTCCCACATTAGATTACGGTAGTTTTATTTAGCATCGTTAAATAATGACAGACTTCTGACCATAATGTAATACGATAGATAGTAAAACTATGGTTCGATTTAGGAGATACCACAGCCGCCCTCACAATCTGCCGTGAAGCTGTTCTGTTTCGGTTGGAGAGGTGCGGATGACGGGTACACTAGCAAGCGAGGCGATCATCTTCGTCATCAGGACGTAACGCGTACGACTTCAAACATGGCTTCAGTCTTGTTTGAGATTAGGTGCCAGTATCCATGCAATGCGGTGGCCACTTAAGTAAGTGGCCTGCACGCTCGTTTGCTACTCTTTTAACATAAAAAAACACAAACATCCAGACCCAGCACAGAAAACTTAGTTCATTATTAAAATCTGCCCGGTGGAGAATTGAACCCGAATCCTGCATGTCAGACCAGCGCTACGGGTGATCACCTTATGGTAATGTTGTCTTACCCGTTCATCGGCACCATCGGAGACGCTAAGCTCGGTCCGAGTAGTGGAAGTGGAACTGTCCAGCTCGTTCCACGCGTCATGGTTCGTCACGTTCGCTGTCGGTGGCTCTGAACTCGTTCCATCTAGAAATATTAAGGTATGAATATCGTAGAAGAACACAACCGCCTCTTGGGTTCGTAAACGATCTACAAAATGAAGCGAAGAACGGGACGATTTACCGACTGTTATTTTCTTTTTATGTTCATTTGAGTAGCAAACGAGCGTGCAAGCAACCTGACAGTAAGTGTTCACTGCAGCCCACGGTCGCCTCGCTGTAAGCGTGCCCGACGACCACACTTTTCTATCCGAAAGAAGAATTGCATCACAGTGGATTGTGAGAGCGGCGGTGGTACATCCCCGGTTGAGTTGTAGTTCTACCACCTATTAATTATCACCTATTATTATGCAATGATAGCACCGGGACTGAGCTTAACGTGCCCTCCGAAGTACGGAAGCGCACACGAAATGCGACGCGACGTAAAGTGACATCGCTTAACTTTGTAGATCAATTCATTATCAGTACATTGACTGTTGTAATACTATGAAAAATGAAGCTATTATGTGTTTCCATTGGAGAGGTGCAGTTGCCGGGCACACTTACAGCGAGGCGATAATCTTAGTCCTCGGGAGTGATGCATCTATGTACGAATCCAGACAGAATTTCAGTTCTGCTTGACATTAGATGTGGGTATCCATGTGCTGCAGTGAACACTAAACATCAGTTTGCTACTCTTCAAACATAAAATATATGTATATATAAATATAAAGCAATGCAATGACCTTCTCTAAACCGCTCCTTCTTCGCTCTGCCAGCATCGTCGCTGTTCCTTCTAGAAGATGACTCGCTATGACTGCTTCTCTTTTCACTCTCGTAGGTAATCCTGTCCAGAAGACTTTGGTTCGCACTTTCCAGTCGCCTGCCAACAATTTGGCCTACTCTCTCCACGCCGTAGCCGATTTTGTCCAAATGCTCTAGGATTTTGGGGGCGCGCTGGTCCAAACGAACTGCTACCTTCTTGATGGGAACTTCTATAAGACTCCGGCCATGGTCCATAGTCTTTACTGTGACAGAAATAAAGAAAATCTATAGGAATAAACACTAAGCAGTAATAGCCTAGTGGTGTTATTCTGGCCTCTCACGCTGGGTGTCCAGAGTTCGAATTTTGCACATACCTATGATTTTTTGAAGGTATGTGCGTATTAGAAATTAATTATCACTTTAACGGCGAATGAAAACATCGTTAGGAAACCTACATCTGGGAGTTCTCTGTAAAATTCTCGATGGCGTGTGAAATCCACCAATCCGTATTAGGCCTGCCAGCTATAGCTATGGCCTAGCCCTTCTCATTCTGAGAGGAGACCCGTTTCTAGCAGTGGGACATGATAGGAATAAACGAAGTGATATTCTGGTGGTAAGATTCCAGTCTCTCATGCTTGGTACCAGGGCTCGAATCCCGAGAATGCACTTCTAATTTGCCAAAGTAATTCTTATGGGTTGTAGTTCTGTAGCTCTACCACCTATTGAAGTTACCTAAGAATTGTCCGAAGGCTGAAAGTCTGAAGTCCACCAAACCGTTCGTGGTCAGTGTGCAGAACAATAGTTTAAACTTTGTTATTCTGCGAGGATGCCGTGCCCAGAATGGAACAGTAATGGTTTCGTTGAACAAAACTCCTACCTGCATATAATTATGAAATAACTACGTTTTCCTAGTTCTCACTTCCAGTGGCTTAGGTTAAATATGGCGAAGGTTGGATGTGGCTGTCCATGGGCTGTAGTGACCACGTAACATCAGGCGGTCAGTACGGTCGTTTACTACACTTCCCACATAAAAAATTACCAACCCATTTTTATGACACTTGACCGAAATGTCGCATACGTCAATGGAACAAAATCGATATAGTAGCAATTTGTAAACTAATAATAGATGTCCCGTTGTCCGTACATCGCCATTACGAGGTTTTTAGGTTTTACGATTAATATCCGCCTACAAATCTCGCCGACTAAATTGACTATACTTATGTCAATTTTTATGTCAATTTCTATAGATGCTACAACATTCATTATTATCAACCCGTTTTTTTCCCACTGCTCGCTCGGCTCCTTTCAGAACGAGGCATAGGCTATACACCACTATACTGGCCAAATGGATTGGTAGACTTCGCTAAGAAAACTTTACGCATGACCCAGGCTTGTGGGTTTGATAGTGGTGGCTTCCAGATGGGTGGGATAAAACAAATGATAAAATTTATTTCTAATCCACACATAATAATAAAATCCGAGGTGCGCGCGGGATTCGAACTCCAGCCTCCCAGAATGAGAGGCCGGAATGTTATCACGAAGTTATCACTGCTTATATTTTAACATTAGCAACTGTCAACTTGACCTCTGATATTTGCAGACGCACCTTTTTGTCCGCGACTACTCATTTGTCAAGTATACTTTGAACTCAAGTAAACATACTGAGAATATAAAAACATTATATATACACTCACATACATACTTTTTTTTATGTTTGTACAATAGCAAACGAGCATGCAGGCCACCTGATGTTAAGTGGTCACCACAGTCCATGGACACCCATATCCAACCTCAAACAAAACCGAAGTTCCGTTTGAGGCTGTATATGGATGCGTCGCTACTCCTGAGGACTATGATGGT
>DWKL01000571.1:0-18123 GCA_018249415.1 Phareas burnsi | reverse complement strand
TATTATTTTCAGGTGTGTTTTCCTTCATCGTTAAAGCAAATGATAATTAATTTGTAATACACACGTAGCTTCGAAAAAAAATGTTGCAATTCATAACTCTACAACTATCAAAATATTTTTGATTATTACTTTATTAATCAAACGAAATCATTGTTAAATATAACTATAAAATTAATGATTTAGCTGTTAAAAGATAAGAACACTTGGCGTCTTAAAGCCTCAGTTTATTGCCCTATATAGGTAAACCCTAAAATAACTGTAATTATTTTACAACTGTTATCAATTATAATAAATATTATGTACCTCCCTATCGCACAACGACTCGATCAAGAAAAATATGTATAGATGGGGTTGCTGCGTAACTATAAAGTCTCACGTGACAATGATGACTTGTTTACTTTCGAAAACCTTTAGTGTTCAGATTTAAATTGTATATTACTTTTATAGTTTGTTAATCATGCTTGCTGTGGAAATTACGATAAATTCCAAAAAGTGCAAAGTGTGGTAACAAACATACAGAATAAGTATAACGCTAACGCAAAAATGTCATAATACCCAATTCTGAAACTAAACTCTGCTAATATTTACGAGTCAGTCGGATGATTTCAAATCAAACAAGACAACGTCATGGCAATTCTTTTATTTTGACATCTCATTAAAAACTTAAAATACGAACTTAAACCACATGAGTAGTTAAACAGCGCTATATTACAAACATTGTTCGTGACTTATCAAAATATAAATAGACCATAGCCCTGTACAAGCCTCATGAACGTGGCACACAAAAACATTCAGACACACATGCGTACAATCACACACACTCCTCCATACAATTCTCAATTACATTTCTATCGTATACATAAAAAAACTAAGTTTAAATATATTAATAAATTCGTCAAAATGTTCTGTATATAAGTATGTCTCTAATACAATAACGTTTCAATATATTATTATACAATCTCTCGCATTGCTCTAAGCTTATCTACGAAACGCCTCCGCGGCGAGTACATTTTATAGACGAATGTAACAGCTTCCCGCCCTTCGTCGTGAAACAAGTATTGTGATGTATATTATTTATTGACATTTATATTTATAGATTTTCTATAAGAATTTACTAGGAGAAGTACTTAAGAAGAGTTTACTAATTATTGCAATCCGTGACTGCTTACGTGGTCTTCAACGGAAAAATTACACTTGTTAACTTGCTTAATTAGTTTGTATTAGAGTAAAATTTGGAAGCTCAGTAATTCTTAAGTTTACAACCCGTGGACTTTACGCACATGACTTGCGCTTTAAGCTTTTTTACGAACTATAAGGATTAATTTAAAATTCACATAGAGCTACGTATTTAGCCGACCTTCATAAAACTATAAATATTGAGTTTTCAGCCCTACTAAGGCGTTAGTAACAATGACAACAGTCATGTACAAATTCGATATTTTATAATTAAATAATTAGAATTTGTAGGAAATAATACGGCGACGTAATTATATACATAAATACAATCAAAGTGTTCGTCTGTGATTTAAAAATAAGTGACATTTCTAAGATCATTTACCAAGTATATGCACAACGACCAAACTATTTATATCATTTTGGTTCAACTGTCTGTCTATTTGTACGGGCTTAGCTTGCAAATGGCTCATTTGAGTTTGACAAGGCTTTCGTGTACATGTATAGGGCTTTACACAGAGTGTCATACTTTCTTTTTATTCAGGATTCCTGCATACAAGGAACGTTCGCGAGGAAGGTTGCGCGAAAGGTAAAACATATATAATTATCAACTATTGAAACCTACTATAATACCTGGAATGTAAAGTAATAATGTATGTATAAAAACAATAAATGCACGTTTTAATTTTGTCTACAATTTTTATATTAATCTAAAGCTCAGCCAAAGGGCAACGGGAATCGTTGCCGTTATATATATATCTCTACCAATTAAAATCTACTAACTATCTTTTGTGACAATTTTATTTGGGTTAATCAATATTTGGTTTGTCAACAATAATTCGACCGTAAAATAAATATAAACCTATATACATCAGTTTAGTTAATCTATCAAATTTAGTTATTGGTTGACTCGTAGAGTTAAGGCGGGCGGTAGTGGACGGGCGCGGCGGACACCGCCGTGCGCTCTACCGCTGGTAACCTGCGAACACACCAGGCGTACGGGTACAGGTACTGCCAGAGGTCCCAATTCACAGCCCCTTTGACTCAAGTCTAAAGCTGCCGATTGCCTAGCCGTAATGAGGCTAACGAATTACGCAGGTTAATTTATTAAACAATAATCATAATTAAACTTGAGGCAGAAGGACCTTTATGCTTCTGTGATGATTTTTTAGACATGCGTGGCTAACATCTTGATGGATATTTAATTTTGTTATAACGATATTATATAACTAAGATCGACATTATGACATTACTCTAATCAATAAAGCATGATATCTTATTAGACACATATACTTAAAAAAATATTTAGGCCGCAATAAATATAATAAGCAAAAACAATATTCATTATTTTTTCTATTGCTTAGAAGTTCCGTCACAAGTAATATAATTGTGGTTGCTGTTTATTTTGTCAACAAAATACGTTACAGGTCATAGAACGTTGGCTCCGGACTGCCGCTGTGGCACATTTGGAGTACTCGCGTCAGTCAACAACAAACAATACGATGCAACTAACGCTGTGAGCTTGGAATATACAGAACAGACAGACACTTCACGATAATATTCACTTTTACGTTATGATTTCTTACTTTTCTATATTATTATATTTTTTTTATAGTTGAGTGAACACCTGATATCAAAATATTTTCTCGCAAATGCATTAGATAACATCGCGACATACATTCATTGGAAAATATTTTGGAAATATGGAGCGTGTCGGGTGCAATAATGTTGGGAAAAGAATTGGACAAACCAGTTCCATGTTGGTGTTAGATCAGTGTTAACTGTAAGTCTAATATAATCATCACAGACAGATCAACGCATACATTAGCAGAAAGTGAAATATACTGTAGAATGGTGTAAGCGAGAGCCTTGAGATAAGGTGAGCCCTGAGCAAACAGCGCCGCTGCAACGCTACACTGTTACACTATCAACAACCATTCGTATCTCAATTGTAATTAGCAGCGTACAGTTATAAAGGATTAGGTTAGCGTGCGATGGTAGAACCAAGCCGGTCAGAGAGTGCCGTGCCGACAGAGTTGCGAAGTTAGAAGAGCAGTCACGCATGTGAAGCACTGAAGCCTGGGAGAGAGTCTGCCTTAGTTATTATTTTAGATGTCTGGTTTTAAATTAAATTAAATCGAGGGGTAAGATGGGGTAAATGTCAGCGTCTTAATAATAGTTGAATCATGCTTTGTTTCGTAAACGAATCAAGAAAGAATAGAAAGCCAAAACAGGTTAATTATATGCAAGGACATGTCAATAGGTGATATTTTACTTTTATTTCGTTTCAGATGTGAAATCTACGTTAGCTGTTAGTGAGGGAAGAAAGTATGAAATTTTATTTTAAGAGATTAAGGAAATTTTGAAAAGTTTACATCGAGTGAGAGAGAAGGCAGACCTCTTGGAGAGCATAGTTACTCACATGTCGGGCTGGTGTCTCGCGGGTAGCAGGAGCAGCGGCGCCGTGCCCTCCACCGCCGCGTACAGCGGAGGCAGACCCTTGTGCGAGTGTGCCTCCACTGCGGACACCACATTCGTTAGACTCTCTCCACCAGCGGGGACCTACCGACTCGCGAGCTACCTACCCGCCAGCGCCGCGCCGCCCGCCCTCGCCACACCCGCGTGACCGCCGCCCATGCTCTTCGGCTTGCGCTTCCGTGTCTGGATCCCGTCCTTCTTCATGCTCAGCGGCCGGTTTACCTGCACACAACGGGACGGTGAGTCGGCAGACCCTCAGCACGGGGAAACTCCTCGTAATCTACCGCCACGCGGTCCTATCATCCTTTAAACAAGCGTATCTACGCGAGGAGATAATTGATAAAAGATTATTTATCTCATTATGAATATTCGTGGTCGCGATGATAATTCTCTATCAGTCGGTAGCCCCGGCCGCGTTTATCTCGCGAGATTAGATGAGACCCTGTGTTTTGATTTTTTATACAGGTCCAATATTTGCCGAGGAGTTCCCTGATAAGTGCGACTGCAGAGCGCCGATTAGATACCTGGCTGCTCTGCGGCGTCTAATCGGCGGTGCGGCGTAATCGGTGCACGATCGCCGCGATACTCACCGCAGTGTGATGATACGCCACTATCTGTTACTATTAGCATCGACCGCTTATTACTATCGCATCATCTTCGCTCATTCATGAAAGCGCGGATGCACCGAGCGATCGTGTATCTGTGTTGTAGTTCGTAATCCTCCCTACAGGGTTTGACTGAAACTTCCACCGTCACGTCTATTTTCGCAGCGACCAGCTAAATATATATAGTAACTGCGACTATAGCTTATTGATGAAATACTTGTTGGAGATATGCGCTTATACAGCTGTGGTAATAAATCCAAATAAGCGGTAGAACTACAGTTCGACTGAGGAGGTACCGTTGCCGCTCATTACCCGCCGTGAAACAACTTTTGCATTTCAGTCGTAGGGGTATTGTTGTCTCCGCACTAGTAGTGACTGCAGATAGGACTTCACTCCTGTTTGAGGTTGGATGTGTGTCCATAGACTGCAGTGATCACACGCCATCCGGTGGCCCACACGCTTATTTGCTCCTCATCTAACATGAAACAAAATAGCATATCTTCCACAAACGTAGTGAGTGATCGCCGGTGACTCGGAGGAGTGACGGCTGCGGGTTTATCCTACAACACGAATCTTACGTTGTGCAGCTTGTAGTAGAGGCCGCACGCGTTGCACACGGGCTCGCCGTTGTTGTTGCGGCGCCACAGCGTCGTGTTGGAGGTGCGGCAGTTGGCGCACGTCACGCCCACGCGCCGGTTGCCGTTCGTCGGCTGCGCACCAATCAAACACTTAAATGTACATCATTCATTCATTCATGACGTCCCGCGTGGGGCAGCGACCATACCGGCCCAGCACGCAGATAGTTTTGTGATTGATTGCCGGCCAAATGATGAATTTACCTTAAATTTATGGGTTTGCTTGTTTGTCTGGCGTACAACACAAGGCATCGAGGCATATAAGTGTACAAAGTGTTAAGTGTTATTATATTTTCGCAACTATTGTACGCTCGTTTGCTAATATACTAACATAAAGCAACAATATAACGTTACTGTGTTCTGGTTCAACGAGAATTTAAATTCAATTCTCAGGGATGACAAATCCTCACCCATCGCCTCAGTTCCGCAACCCTTGGTCTATTGAGAATTGGTTTCAGATGTCCATGAGTGATATTGATCAATTAAGTCAGATTATAACTAACTCTATTCAAGTAACCCGTAGTAACATTCGAGACCCTCACACTTTGAATCCGAGGTTCGACGTCCGGGCACGCTCTTCTTATATTTCGAAGTATGTGCGTAGTAGAAATCTATTGTCAAATGGTTTAACGCTGAAGGAAAACACCGTGAGGAAACCTCCTTACTTGATAGTCTGCCTGAAGCCTACTAATCTGTAGCCGTTTCCAGTGTCTTTTCATTCCGAGAGGAACTAGTGACCAGTTGGGATAATGGGTCGATGGTAACGATAACTCTCTTAGAAAACTTGCATTAGGGAATATTGACAGTATCTCATTACCAATGCCTGTTGCGGTTTGGCCTTCTGCCCCTTGAGCGGCGGGCGGTTGACGCCGTTGATCCGCGTGTATAGGCCGCACGCGTTGCAGAGGTAGTGGCCGGTGCCGTCGCGGCGCCACAGCGGCGTCGTGGCGGCCGCGCAGTTCACGCACTCCTTCACCTCGCCCATGCCCGCCATGCCTGCGGACACATCGGCATTGAACGTGGCGTAGTGCAGAGGGTGCGGTTCCTCGACGACTGGAATTAGTTCAGCTTTTAGTTTCAGTGGAGACGCCGCCTTATTTAGGGTTCGGCATATACAAGACGTATATAATTTATACTTTGTAAATAAATTTGACGCATTCTTCTTTTTTCTTCTTCATCGTGTTCTGAACATCGGGAGAACTGAATGTTTATTTGATTATGTAGTTTTTATTACGCTTTAATTTAAATAAAGTACTATCCAAAATGTTAGTCTCTAACCTTCTGATTTAGAAAGTCAAACGCTATGTCGTACCTACTCTGAAAGTGTATTGCAAAGTAATTTCTTCTGTACAGATTTTTGTAATTTTGATTATGGACTTTCAGGGTTAGTGAGGCATATGTGATCGACCTTAGGTCTTCTGTTTTACTCGGAGTCAGTTACTGATGCTCACTGTCACGTATTGACATAGGATTGAAGTAATACCTAAGGTCGGTCAAAGATACGTTGCTATCCCTAAGGACTAAGGCGGAGCGTCTCCCTACTAATTATGTTCACATGGGCTGCGAGGTGAAATATAAACAAACTACGAGATTAGGGACGAGACGAGAGTAAATGAGAGGTTCTAAACAAGATGTAGCTATCTCACTGGGGTCGAAGCCGTCGTCGACTGGCATGAGGCCGTGGGCGGGCCAGGGCTGCGCAGGGTAGCTCTCCACCAGCAGCCCGCCCTCGTAGCCCGACACCGGCACGAACTCCACGCCGCCCTGCCCCAGGTAGTGCTCGCCACCCACCTTGTACTGCACCGAGTTGCCATGTGTGTACAGGGTCACCTGGGGAGGTCGATCACCGTCAGACGAATTTCTTATTTTTAATTTATTCACAAATTATTCAGACTTTTTTTTAAAGGACCGTGTAACATGCTGCACCAGTCAATGTGATCAAAGTTAAGTATGATAGTGGGAATTGGCATTCTGCGCAAGTCGAACATGGGTGGTGGTGAGAATTGGTGGAGAACGGCTAGTGGAAAAGTAACGACTATAAAGTAATATAATATAAATTATATTAACTTTTCTCATGAAATAACTACATACGTATTTTTCTGTGAAAATTATATTATGTTCAATTATATTTTTCGTTGAAAAATTCGAATTAGGATTTAAATATATAAGTATGTTTATCATAGCTACGGAACATCTGGTGGTAGACTGGAATATCTATCGAAACTATTCTGCCCCGCGAGAAACTGGGGGGGATCGAAGAAGCTGATAGCCGACCTTCACCAATTAAAGAGACAACAAAAAAATAAGTTTTTTTTTTTGTCTTTTTATTATCACCTGTTGTGAGTTTGGACTGGGCGGTGTCTCGTACACTGCCTGGGATTGCGGCACCACGGAGCCGTACACGACGTGGGCGCTGCGCGTGTTCAACGAGGACGAGGACAGCGTGGGGTCGCTTCGGTACAGCAGCTGGCTCGGCGGGGACTCGTCCCCCCGCGGGGCCGCCGCGCCGCCCCCAGTGCCGTACAGCGTCAGCAGCTCCTTGCCGCCGCCGCCATAGGCCCCGTACGTGGAGCCGCCGCCGTACTGCGGGCTCTGGCTCGCGTAGGCGTAGCCGCCGTGCACAGAGGTGACCGGCTGCAGGCTGGCGTATGTCGTCGGCCGCGGCTCGCCCTCACCGCGGGACTCGTACTTCACCTGCTGGACGTTATGACTTTATAAATATTCGACTCGACGAAAAATGTGTTAAATCTTTATACAGTATTCAGTATATACAGCATAAAATGATCATGATTAGTATTAAAGTTATAGAGTTGAAGTGTAATACATGGATAATATGACAATTTTTTTTGGAGAAATGTTGAATTTATTACGAAACGAGCTTCATTTAATAATTATAACTAGACTAAGGTGATTTACAAAGCATTAGTCAAATCCACAAGTACTCCAAATAATGAGTAAGTTTTACCAAGACAATGAATTGTAAAGCGAATGTAATCCGCCACTTTCTTGCCAGCCGTTATCAGTAATGAGGTTTTGTTTAATCGGGGAAATCCTTGAGTATAAAAAGCTTACTAAATAAATCTGTGATTGTAACCTGTTGGTACGCGACGCCGACCGCCTGCTGGTTGGTCAGCGACGTCGTCTGGATCATCTCGAGCGCGGTGGAGGCGGCCGCCTGCTCGCCCAGCGCCGCCGCGTACTGCCGCCCGTCCGCAGCCGCCGCCTCGCCCGCCGCCGCGTACGCCTGTTGCATCTGTTCCACTTTTTCTTTTTGTAGATATGCCTCGTGACTATGTTCCTCGGCCTCTCCCTCTTGCGTCACGATGACGTGGTGGGGTGCCCCGTAGCGCAGCGCCAGGCCCCGGCCGTAAGGGGCGCGCGGCGGCGGCGCCCGCGCGTACTGCGGCTGCAGACGCTTGTCCTGTGGCATGGGCGCGGGCGACTGCAGCGTGCGGTACGGCTCCTGCTTGAAAGCGAGGTACCGCGCGGTCTCCGCCTCCGCGAGCCGCAACCGCTCCTCGTCGTAGTGGCTCTGCGCGAGACGCCCGTCCGTCTCCTCCATCTTGGTCGCATACTGCAGCTGCTCGTGCTCGAGTTGCGACTGTTCGGGAGGTTCATCTTTGACGCCTTCGTCGTGTATGTCGGATGCGTCGGTGATGTGTCCGGCCGTGGTAATAGTGCGCAGTGCCCTTCTCGACGTGATCACGGAGTGCGGCTCGCCGGGCTCGGCTGCGGCGGGCGCCGGGGGCGCAGCGACGTCCCCCGCGCCCCCTCCGCCTCCCTCCCCGACCGCTAGTTCGTTAGCGCGTTCTTCGTTCTTAACGAGCTGTAGGGCTTCCCCGTTCTGATCCTCTCTCTGTTCGTCAGAGCGGACCATTGACGCCACATTCTCCATAACTGAACTGGTAACAAAACACTTGAAGCTTATTATTGTATCGATTAAGTTATATATTCACAAATTTCTGATGACAGTAATATCAAATAACTCGTTTAAAATGTTGTTTGAGGAATAAGCAGGCAGTTCTGCCTTTCGCGTGTTATTACCGGTTAATTTAAAACTAACATTCTAAGTATGGAAGGCGCGTGATACATTTAGGCTTAAAGCTCCGAAAGTGGGCAAGTGTCGGGTTTTCTGTAGCAGTCACCGAGCAAACAGCGAAGGCTTTGAACCGGAAGAGCGAGCGGAAATACAAATACGGTTCAAGACGGCGCCGGCGCCGCTCATCGCCTGCTTTGAACAATAACTTACATAAGAAGCAATGAACTCCAAGCATTAGAAAATAGATTATTAATGTGTGACATTATAACGAATTATAACATGTTCTGGTCTGGTTTCATTACTTTAGCACCATCATCGCGCTTTATTCTGTATTATATTTTTAAAAGCTGTTTGATCTGTTTTAGTAACAAGGCAGACATACGTAAGGCGTTATGTCATGGTGTTCAGATTTTTTTTTATATGGATGAGATAGGGATTTGGAACTCGGTATTTGGACCTCAAAGCGGACGTCCGCGGAGGGACTCTTTAACATCATGTAACACATGCGTTGGCTACTTTCAATACAATCAATAATAAGGGTTTAACTATGAAATCCCCTTTCAAAGGGGCTAATTTGAATTACAATATAATATTTTTAGATTAGAATATTTGTCAAATGATAATTTAGGTTTACTAAATTTAAAAATGTTGCGTTATTAATCTCCTTTCATTTTACATTTGCTTTGAAAACAAAAATGGATACTTTGAAAATTCAACAAAATAGTCTATAAGGAAATGAGTGAATTTTTGAACTAAATTGAAAAATGTGTCAAAAATGAATTGTGTAGGATAAAAGCGAAAAACCCATTAGTTAGCCAGGTCAAAGGTGCGAACAAAGCTTTAAATATAAATCAATTCACAAAAAGCGGATAGTGACTATTCGTGCACTCTAAGATAGTGTAGTTTACAGGAAGTGATTAAGCGAGCTCTTTGTAAAAATTTAGGGTACGTGCATAAAAATCTGGCGGAGCCACGCGTTGACCCTTTGCAATACTTAGCACTTAACTTCGATAAGCTGTACATACGGCCTACACTATTACAGCTAAACTATAAATACTCATGTACCTATTCATCACTAATTTAAGAGTAAACTTGAATTATTAATTTAAAATGCGAGCAGAGCGAGAGTTTCCGGCGCGGGTCCGCGCTCATAAACCCCGCGGTGTTTGCTCGCCATCCCGCGATAACGGCGGGCCCTACATCTTTGATAACGACTTTATTAATACAATATTTATCGAGCTCCTCCGCGCCGGGAGGGGCCCATCTGTCTCCGTCGCCCTCCTTACTGAACGCATGGAACACAAAACATGGCGGATACCAAACAACAGGGACACTTGAAGGCATAGCACTCCTAGATACTGCCCTATAGCAGTTATGTGTTGTAGCGTGGTACGGGAGTGTCACTTTATAAAGCGTTCCAATGGGGTCCAATGTTTTTACATCAAAGAAGTAACGCCCGTGTTTTGAAGTCACAGACAAAACGAGGAGACATCACCGACAACCTCGTGATCCGCCGTGAAACAAATGTAGTTACGGTTGGAGAGTTGTGGTTGTCGGTATACAGCGAGGCGACCTTCGAAGTCCTCAGGAGTAGTGGCGCATCTACGTACGACCTCAGATAGGACTTAAGTCCTGTTTGTGTTTAGATTTGGGTGTTCATGGGCTACAGTGACCACTTAACATCAGATGGCTTGCACGCTCGTTAGCTGAAGTTTGCTCAAGCCTTAATTGAGGTTGACAAGTCACATGCCTCCGTTACACTTTGCTACCCTTGAGAACTAAGTTGGAAAGCCTGCAAATGTCTGTTCACTCTTCAAACCAGGACACAGGAACATTTAACGCTGCTATTATAAGGCAAAAATTAGTGTGACAGTAATTCCTTTGGAGTTAGACCACGAAGGGTTTTACCATCTTTTAGCAATGCTGTAGTAACGCTTCTGTCTTCGCGTATGAAGCCCGTCCCCCTGATCTATTCGGATAGCATTAGATGTCCGTAGAAACGGAACATCAGATGGGAGGACATCATTTAAGATTTTAAGAAGAGCTTATAGACACGTCGGTAACAAGACATTTCTCAACCGTTAATTGGAAACCTTTTCGAACGTACATGGCTTGTAACGTGTTGGTGGTTCCTGATACTGTAACTTTATTATACAAATTTATGTACTGGAGGACAAGTCGGAGTCTTAGGTTCTGTATGGTCTTGCCGATAGATAAGACCATTCGGAACGAAGTGTCCAATAGTTCATCTGATAATGGGTAGTATGAGGTAGACAAGGATATTTTAAATATTTAAAAATTTTGAATTATACAGCTTTCTTGAAATATAGATTTTGAAAATAAAAAACAGACCCAATGTTATGGATGGTTCCAGTTGAAAAAAGTTATAAAATTATGAATTTTAGTAAGCGTTCGGTACCTGTGAGTCCATGAAATGTATCATGTAAGTATGTTGGAATTTATACCGTTTATAATTTTACAATATTTATTGATTAGCTTCTTGTGAACTCCGATTTGTTTTCGCCGTATTCAATTATTTAGATATGTAATTTAGATACTATCTTAAATATTATCTCTTTTTTTTTTTTTATTCGGTTTTTATAAACAATATTAATTGTGGTCCGACACAAAATTAAATTTTCTACAATAGAAAGCATTGTCAGCTACCAGATATACAATATAAACTTTCTATAAGTTAACTTTTAACTGCCTCACGTACGCACCGCCGGCTGTCATATAGACACAATTTATTTGTTACTTTTATTTTACATGTGCGTGAAGCGCAGATGTAACAGAAAATAAAATGAAAAAATGTCTATAACCCAATTCAAATAAAATCACTGTTTGCTCGGTAACAGTCGGTCTCGTCTGCTATTCCACCGCAAAACACTCAGTAAACATCTATTTTTTCCACTTGTGGCATTTATTATGTTGCTCTTTACTTAAATAAATACATTTTATTACATGATTATTACATTAAGCATCTATTGAAATTTATACGATTAAAATAGTAATTAACCACGCAGTTCACTTCATTATAAATAACGTGAGTGCACTAATTATGATACTAGGCACAATCCGCTAAAACACGTCCATTCAAGATATTAGCGGTAGATTGAAGGGCCGTCGCAAATCCCTTGTTGTTCCCGATTAACTTAGAAATCCTGTGCTGATAACTAAACATTATACTTGAAACCGAAATAAAAATGGAGTTTTGCGGCGGACACGTGAAATGTATGGTGTTGGGAATCCGGCAGCGCGCGTGAAGTTGGCAGGTGTTCCTTGGAAATCATTAATTTGCATTTAGTAACGTTGTTTTTAATTTAATTATCCTGAATTGGCACATGGAAAACCTATAAAAAAATTGTAAAGTGTAATAAGCGGAGCGTCGTGAAACACATTAACATGAAATAGCAATGTATGCACCCCTGGCGGCGACGCGCCTGCGATAGGATCGTTTTATTCGCCGACTCAGGAATTATTTGAAGATTTTTTGAAAAGATTTTCGAACATTCATAGTACCTATATATCTTACAAAGTGTAGAATGAGTAAAACTGCCATCTATATTTTCATAAAAAATATGGATTGTATCAAATCACAAATGATTAACCACATAAGTTTGGTGTTCATTTATTTTTTGATAATTTTATGAAAAAAAAACTTTAATCGTTAAAAGATTATCTCAACTGTCTATGTTTGTTTTTTAAATCTTCCCACCACTACAACATAGTGCAGTTAAATTAATAAAGTAAAATAGCCTATCAATGTTATAATTAATGAAAAATCGCTTGGTTATTCGAAGGAAGTCAGACAACGTTTACTTGGATTAATGTATTCCCTTTAAAACTATTAAAAGTTTGGTAGATGTTAACGATATACTTGTTTATCCTTCATGTATTATTTGAAGATTTAAAAAA
The DNA here is from genome assembly GCA_018249415.1 of Phareas burnsi. NCBI lineage: Eukaryota > Metazoa > Arthropoda > Insecta > Lepidoptera > Hesperiidae > Phareas > Phareas burnsi. The sequence continues at coordinate 5,275 of DWKL01000571.1, read as the reverse complement.
TGCTTGTCCTCACTTGCAACTATTATATTACTAGCAAAGTAGTTATTAAGTTCCATTGTTTGTACAATAGATATTATGCAAAATGATAGTTATCTCTATCTAACCCTATCTGAGATACCTAATCTCAAATACGACAAATAAACAGGTAAGTTCCAAAAGTTAGTTTCAGTACACTTTCAGAATCCCGACCACGGTAGCTCAGAAGGCGCGAGCCGGGACAGCGCGGGGCCACGGGGCCTGAAGCGACTCACCTTAAAATCGGCACCGGGGATCCTGTGCTAGAGTTAACTTGGGAAATCTTTGGTTCAACTTTGGAGCGAGTGGAGCATCGCTCCGTATCACTATCACTCACGGAATCGTCAAATCGAATGTTATCTGTGGAAGCGCGCGGCGAGCGCGCGGGGCGGGCCGGCGCGCGTGTGCGTGCGCACGCGAACGGGCGCGTGAGTGTGCGTGCGCGCGCGGATTGGCCGCCGCTTTCCACGATTTTCAGCGCTCCCGGCGACGACGCTCTCTTTTTTACTATTTTCAGGGTACCGCGTGCAAGGAATGCGCTCCGAGTTACGCAAATATTGCTCAAGTTATGTTTAACTTATGTTTACAAAAGTTTTGTTACGGAATAGCATGGAGAGGTCGAAATGTAGAGTTACGTATTAGTTAAGACGTATTATACTACGTATTAGCTGAGTTTGAGTTGATTACTTAGTACTACGTAGTTACGTATTATCTGGATCTTATTTATTGATCAGGGGCCCGAATGGACTATGCACCGAAACAGAAAATTAATGGAACTGACACCAAAAATTAATTTTCCTTGAATAAGTTTAAACTATAACAGGACATTACAACAATAACATCACCGTCTCGCGGTGACCTGCAGCTCAGAGTGAGACTGTAAAGTTCCTCCCCACCACCGCCGCACCTATATTTCCCAGAATAGTTTTACGCTTTGTTCGAGTTCGGTCGATGACCACGACAGGTCATAATTTAACGATCAGCTGGTGAGAAGCAACGACAATAAAGAAACTATAATGAGCAAAATAGCGTAATGTAACGTAAGGAAACCTAAGGATAGTCAATGCAACGTAAGCACATTAAAATAAGCTCTTTTACATTTACAGTCATTTACAGTTGGTGCAAGTAGGCACTATCAGTTCGTTGCGGCTGAAAATTCCACCTTTTTTCAAATAAAAATGGGCGGAGGCATTTCTTATTGACATGTTGTAACAATCGTCGGAGAGCGAAAAGGCGACCGGGCTGACCGACATATCACTTGGAACCGGGCCCGAATTGTCTTATCACACTCTTGTAACATATATCTAAACAACATACTATTTTGGTGAGTAAATGGAAGTATGGTATAGAAAAAAATTGCATTTTATTGGCGTGTTTATTTCATGTGTCATGTCTTGACATAAATATCGAATAAAATAATTTATACTTTTGCAACCACTTCGAACGTGGATTACTCCTTATCTTTCGCCTTATATTATTTATATATGATAAATTATTTTCTTTTTTATATTGACGCTGTCTTTGCTCGCGGATCCGGCTGTGTATATTTCATATATGTCGCTTTCTGAATTTCGATATTACAACCAGTGCTTAGGCACCACCATCCCTGAAGACGTAAGTCCACGTACTAACTCGTGGTTTATCATTATTCTACCGGGATATTAAGGTTCAGCATCCATTTTTTGAATCATAATGATGCAAATTAATGAGTAAATGAGGAATAAATAATTACTCGGATTTATTCATATCGCGCTAGTTCCACCCAACTGTGCAGGACGTCGGAATCACGTTCCGCCACGCTGCTCGAATGCTGGTCAATGGTCACACACAGTTATATGTAATTAATGACATACGCGTTGCTTCCCCTGAGCACTAAGTTGAATGCCCCGTATATGTGAGTCTACCTCACTACCCTTAAAATCTTACGATAATAAAGTAAAATATATCTTAAGATAAATATATTTTTAGTTTTTAATTCGTACATATACATATTTTTTTTATTTTTTTTAAATAACGGGTCAAGGACTATTTTAGGATTATTGCATAAACAGTGCCATCCTCAGTACTCTCAGGCAAAATATAGTAACTACTTGAGATATAGACGATTCAAGAATATAATCAGTGGGAAATAAGATAATTATGTGTGAATGGATAAAGCAGAGAAGATAACATGGAAACGGCAGTCGTAAAGAAGGGCTTAGTAAGTGAACAGATCATAATTAGCCACAGGTAAGTCGCAATTTTCAGTGAAATCTTCAGCAGACGGTTGCTGGGTAGGCTATGAAACTTGTGATCTGTGACCCAGAACCTGGGCCCCAGTGCTCTTTAACGACTCGGGCTACGTTGGGCTGCACCATGCAATATCAGCTAATATAAAAATAACATGTCATGGATAGGATCAAATGCCATCTAAATCATAACAGAACCTTACGCATGTTGCAGTGGAAACGAAACAGGTAGACACGTGGAAGAGTGTTGAAAACCGGAGTGAATTTCTAACATTAAACTGTAAGCCGAGTCAATCCCCAAATTTATGCCAATAATATGTGGTGGAGTTTTAAAACAATAATTACATTTACGATAGATTAACAATAAAAGTGCGATAAGGATAATGCGTCGAGCGCTATCTAATCAACAGCTTACTTGAGACATCGATCATCGGTCTAATTACCACCGATATGTGATCGGCGAACAGCATTTATTGGAAAATTTATTAAAAATTAATAATAAAAATTACTGCGGTTTGTAGATCGAGGTCCGTAATCAGCAGAGCGATATATTCTAAAGTTATGATAACTCTTCGAACACCTGACATGGGAGAGACGTGGGGCGAGCTTTGCCGCTCTTTATGTAAGTCTATTCCTAGTTGAGATGAACGCTACAAAAGCTTTGCTGTACACGATATGGGGCGGTGGTATTGCCGCAAACATGCCACGACATGTCACTAAACTAATCGACTTAATTCCAATTCCAGTTATAGTTATTAAGTCACACGAGCAAATCTATTCCAATTACCTATCGACCAAATTTGTAAATTTTGCAAGTTCTCCATCTCATTCCTTCCCTTTTCATTAATTAGAAGATAAAATTTGTCTTAATTAATTATAGAACAGCGTAAGCTTACATTTTAGGGTGGATCATACTCCTCAAAATACTAAAGCTTCTCAAGAGTTACCCAGGATTTAATTCAATAGTTTACACTATTGCTACAATCTAGATGGTATTCCTTTTTTATGTCGCAAGCAAAGCGGGAATGCCGTTGATTTCAGGACATTTAACTAACACCAGAGCGACGTCCAGATGCCGGGCACAGATAGCCGCGTCGTCGACAGCAGTCCGTGTATCACTATCGGCAAATCGATCTTAATTACACTCAATAGGAATTAGGGGTACCTGATTACATATCTCCATACACGTTCATGTGCATTATGTAATCGAAGCAAACGGGCATGCGACCCAGCTGAGGACTGAGTGTGAAGGCCTCGTACGTGGGTCTGCCACTCTATACGCCGCAACACAGCACTTCGCAGAACAAATACTGCTACTCAATTCTACTAACTTAAAAACAATACTCACAATGTTGTCGGGGCATCGTTTTTAACCGACTTCTCAATGGAAGGTTTTTCAATTAGTCGCGTACATTTTCAAGCGACTTCCAAAGAAGATATATTATTAAGCCCTTAAAAAGAATTGAATCAACTGACCCCTGTTCTAAAGGAGGTCTATACGCATTGAACATCTAATGGCTAATGAATGGATAATACACAATTCGTTACATTCCTGTTTGGAGCAGATGCCGAGCGACAAGCGAGGTGAGATCTGTAAACTAAACCAAATAGCAGAAATCATTGATAGGATATCTTTATATTAAGACGAGTTTTTGTCTGTGACTTCGTCCGCATGGTAACTCCCATTAGGGGTTGAATTTTTGTAAATTCCTTTTTAGTGTTTGCTTACATCATAAGAGAAACCTCTGTTCAAATTTCAGGTATCTAGCTTCAGAACTGTAGGTTCTACGATCATAAATTAGCACATTTATTTTTATATAACAGATATAACAGCTTCAGATTTATTTTATATAACAGCTTATTCAGATATAACAGCTTGGGAAAGTCGAATTTGACTAACGATACCTGTACGATCAGCCAGTACATTTTCCATTCATAAATATTCAACGGAAAAGTTTTAAATACTTAGATCGACATTAACCTGTAATCCTAACTTCTTATCGAGTGACCGTCCTCATCCAGCGACAGGAGACACTCGGAGAGGCATCAACAGCTGTCAGCGGGCCGCGGAGCGTGTCGCGCGGCCCGCCTTATCGCGCTCGCCACTTGACGCCCGATAAAACCTTCAGCCGTCGATAATGTTTCAGCAACATGATTCACGCTCATTCCGAAAGGTCTTACTGTCGGTTGACTCTGAGAATGAGAACAAATTAGACTTTGGTTCTTATTAAAATAGGTTTTCAAATAAAAAAAGCGGATAAGTGCGTGTCGGAGCGCGCTCTAATATACCATATCTCCTAAACTACCCAACATTATAACTTCCGTTATTATGTTGGGTTAAAGTATTTTTCAAACTCTAGAACCTTAATTTTTTTTAAAATTTAGAAAACTGGGTAGGGAGGAGACCAATTTTGACAACTTCCACCCTCACATCTACACACACCAGCTATTAACTAAAAGAACATTTAGAAACTTCGACTTATATAATATTTTCAAATAGTTACACTCCTACGTATATTTGCTTAACTTCAATACACCGTGGTGCATCGGTTCATAGAGCAAACCGACGTTACACATTTAAATTATAACGCCTGCGGAACCCTGAAAATATACATTTCAACATTAAACTAACAAATACTTAAAAATGATAAGCTACTAAAGTAAAAAATAATTTATTGAAGTCGCTTAAAATTAATGGACGGTCCGGAGACGAGTAGAAAATTCAAGAGGATCTTGAAGCAAAAAGCGTAACGTAAAGCACAGCACTGACACACAAATTTGCTATTTAAATCATATTATTATAGAAGTTTTCGTTTTAATCTGCTGTTTATGTTACTTTACTTTTACCTATTTCAATTATATTAAAAATTCTTTATTTCGTGTAAAAGTTTGATTTTAACTTAAGTACCAGGAACATTTGTTGGAAGAATCGGTGCATTTTAGAGATTTTGTAGCTTGTGCTAGTCGCCACTATAGTACAGCACAGCTTGTGCTAGTCGCCACTATAGTACAGCACAGCTTGTGCTAGTCGC
>DWKL01000570.1:0-18146 GCA_018249415.1 Phareas burnsi | reverse complement strand
AGTGGAGTGTTACTACTTATTTTATTTATTTATTTACACTTTATTGTAAAAGTTGTTTACTAAAGGCGGATTTAATGCCTTAAGGCATTATCTTATGTGTGTAAACACACACATAAGCAGTAACACTGTTTTATTATCTTCCAGGTTAATTGAACCCTGATTAGTTGTAGTTAATATGTTTTTGCTATAAAATAACTTTATAAAATAAACATACACCTATAAGATAAAACATAGTTGTAGTCTGTAAATAAATTGAATTATCTATTATTTAATCTTTTAATTATTAAGTTTAAACAATATATTTACATAATATCTGTATTTTCAACACCCGACATGTACCGCTTCCAGATGTGTCCTGAATATAAAGACGCTCTCTCAAAATTCTCATGTTGATAAATGATCCTAATCTTTCTCTTTTACGACAGACGTGTCTCAGGCACCCAGGCAGTGCGTCCGCGAGGGAGAACAGGGACACTGTGTTCTGTCAGATGCGGCGCGCCATGGACCTTATCCACTACGTAGTGCGCGACGGATTGCCGGGCCACGAAGAGCATTCGCACGAGGTTTGAAGCTACACTATTCGCTGTAAATTGCAACTAATACAAGTTTCTTTCCTCATAATTGCTATTCGCCCATACATTAAGGATATATATTTTTTTGTCAAATTCAAACTAAAAGTCCTTGAGGTCTTTGCGTCTTTGTCCGTTATAAATCCTCTTTCACTAATCCCTTTAAAGTCAATACAGTGTGAGTGATTGTTCATTATCATCAACCCTTTAATGGCAAGCATCTCCTCGCTAATTGAGAAGGATTAGATCATAGTCCATCACGCAGGCCAAATGTGGATTGGTAGACTTTACACCTTTGAGAACTTTACAGATAATTCTCAGGGAGGATTGTTTTCTCCCATGGTTTCTCTTCATTGTTAATGCAAGTGATAAAAATGTCTAATTCACACATAACTTCAAAAATCACAGGTGAGTGCGGGATTAGAACCCCGGACCCCTTGCATGAGACGCCGGAATCTTACCACGGGACTATCACTGCTACTGAGTAACTGTTTAGGCTGGGATTTTTTGAAGTAATAGTAACAAAACTGTTAAAACAGGACATTAATTTAATTAAACGGCAAAAGAAGACACGATTTAATTCAGTTTAATTTTACATATAACTCCTTTTAATAATATTTTTTCGTCGCATCGCAAGGTAAATATTTTTAAACATTTTTACAATAACTAACATTTTCATAATCATACTTATGTTTAAACTGAACTTCCGTCAAAATGAGTAAGTTGACATAAAATATTTCTTTCATAACATAAGCAGTAATAAGTGAGCCCATGTGCATAATAATATCAAAGACTAGAATTCATTTGTAAGGACTCATAAGTGGAGTGGAGTGGATTGCTGTTATATATAATATATATATAACAGCAATCCACTCCATATGTCAATGGTCATTTGAACATTCAAAATCTACCAACTTTAGTGAATTGTAAATCTACAGAAATTCTCTCCATCGTATTTAATCTGCTTTTTCTTGGATGGAACATTTATACAAATAAATATAATTACACTTTTGGTCTCTACTTACAAATAATTGTAATTTTCTAATTTCATATTGACGATATCAAAACATAAATGCAGTTTTTAAAATTTTTGTCTATCTGTTAATGATAATCTTGGAAACGGTTCTATCAGTTTTCAGAGGACTTCACGCAAAAATATAAGACTATACAGGAAATTATATAAGCTACTTTTTATCTCGGAAATATATAGAGTTGCACTCAGTCACACGAGTGCACGAGGGTGAAGCCTCGCGGGGAAACTGGTCCTGAAATATTTACACGGAAATTTTCCAGCGTAATCATTTAGTTACATTATTTACATATGGTGGCCGTAATAACCTGAACGTATATTCGAGCAGTCGCTGGCAGGTAGCCAATGTTTATAGGAAAACTCTTTATGTCTTCATTTTCAATTATTTTACAACAACAACATAATTTGCAAAGCAAGTTAAGTAATGTTACTATAAAATTTAGAATCATAAACGAACCAATAGATGTATAAGTATATAAATATATTTGGGCATATGTACGTTTGTATCTCTATTATGTAATTGGTTTCTTTAATATAAATTATTTCCTTAAAATTAACACCGTTGCACAAACGTCGTAACGTACGAAAACGCGTCTACAGATTTTGTAACTTAGCTTAGTGTAAACATATTTCCAAGAATTTATGATGATCTCTTATATCTTCATTTGCCACATGAAACGTGAATTAGTTACGTTTAAATATTTCGCATTTATATTTCAGTTTGTTAGTCACTGTACAAAGGGTACGACGGATGGGCGGATAGTCGATGTTGCCCGTGACACTAGCAAAATCTAAACAACGCGGACGTAACTACCAAATAAATCTGCCGGTCATGCTCCGTTCCACATAATCACTGCCCTAACAAATGAAAATGTACCGTCACTAGTTAACCTAAATTGGAATGTAAAGCTCCAGTTTGAGCTTCTCAAGTTGCTGCTGCATCATTGTTTCGTCGAATTTACATTTACCAATATGTTTTGTTAATGTTATCTCCAGACAACCGCTACATTCCGTTACTCTAATTCACTATAATTCGTCCGCGGAGGTACCGCCGCCCTCCCAATGGAGGGTGGGGAGAGGATGTTAGAGAGATGCGGTTTCCGGGTATACTTACAGCGAGGCAACCGTCTTAGTCCTTAGTAGTAGTAACGCATCTGCGTATGACCTCGGACATGACTTTTGTCCTGTGTAAGGTTGGATGTGGGTGTCCATAGGTTGCAGTGACCATTTAACATCAAGTGGCGTGCACGCTTGTTTGCTACTTTTCTTACATAAAAAAAAATACGTAGAAGCAGGAAATGATCATTCAATCCACCTGGATAGAAAACGATCACAGCTGTCCATAGAGGTCTGTAATCAGCCCCAAATAGAAAATAGACTGAAGTCTTGCCCAAAGTCACCCATAGACATATTGATTCAACTGAGAAGTAAGTTTTAAAGCCTCGAGTAACCCACAATTCTCCAGCATTTTATACTATTACAATGCAGATATAGGTTCGACGGTACTGTCTCCATATTGAACCACAAAGGACTCGACCACCCTTGAAAAAATATTCACAAAATAAAAGGTATCGGACGCAAATTGTAAAATATTACATAATTGTAATTTGAATTTGAAGTCGTAGAGCGAAGAGCGTCACACTTTCCTTCATAGAAAATGAAATTTACGTCTGTTAAAACTTTATTAATTCAAAACGAGACTCGGCAATGGGCCAATAAAAGTTTTACTTTTAGTTACATTAACGAAATTTCGTTCATATCAGTTTGCAGAGTTAACATTTGCTGTTACGGTGACTGTTATGTCAGAACTGGAAAGGTACTATAATAATAGAGATAAATTCATTCAATCATTCAATTTACCTATAAAATGCATATTATATTATATATACATATACATTGTGTGTGTGTGTGTGTGTGCGTGTATGTGTGTGTAATATTGACGACCCGCGTGGCGCAGCGGTTATCTTACGGTTCATCAGACCGCCAAGCAGACGTCTAAATGACAAATATAGATTTCTGTTCTGGGTCTGGGTGTGTGTACTCAGCTTCGTATGTTTCCCTGACATTCACGACATAGAAAATCCCAGTGTTGAGATGGGTGTGTAAAAAGCGATTTTTAGGTAACTTTATGTAGAGATAGATTCCACAATACAATGTATATTATAAGTTATAGATATATTATGAAAAGTAGAAGTTTCCAGCTTCATCGTCTATACTGGAGACTTGGCAATGATCCAATCAAATGTTTATTACAAGAATCGAGCATTATTTTATATCTATCCAATTTATCGTCCAATCGCATAAATTTCGTCTTGTATTCTTTCGAATTATTCTATGTGTAGGTGCACATTATATTACGAGTAACTAAAGCCGGTGAAGCGATATACAAATATGCTCTTACATAATTATTAATTTGGAAACTATATTACACCGATTTGTAAATTGTAATATTCGTAATATATGTAATATAATATAATGGCAGGTACGTTTCAAAACAAATTATATATCATTATTCACCATCATCACTATCATAGCCATCACTTCCTTCAACTGGACACGGGTCTTCATTCAGAATAAGTTTAAGGCCTTGTCCACTACCCTAGCTAAGTGCGGACTGATAGACTTTACACACAAAACACCATTGGAAAGATTTCCCAATGGTATTTTTTCCATTGGGAAGATTTCCCAATGTATCCTTCACCACTAAAGTGAACTATTGAATAATCCATATTGTGCAACTTAGCTTAAAAATATTAATTCCCTCAATCATAAATAAACCAGTTTGCCGTTTATCCGTAACCAAAACAGAAAGCATCACAGCACTAACGTATCTTATTTAAAACAACGTTTTCTGTTTTGTGAATCGAAGTAAAGAGTCGTAGCTCCGTAGCCAAGACTACGTAAGACTGGAATTCTATTATTAAGTTATATATCTTGAGCCGTTCCACTGAGCCTCTCTTTTACCAATTGCGCTTTATCAATACATTACAAGCGTGTATTGTTACCGTGGGCAAAAAGGCGGGCCCATTATCCTTTGGACCGGCTTCGGGTTATTTGTCGCCCTAGGCGAGCTTTATTTGACCCAATTATGGACTGGATAGAAATTTTCCTCTTTCATCTAATTTCATATTATTGACTTTTTTGGCCCCTTCGTATTACCTGCTGCGGCTACCTTTACTGTACCCTACGGCCGATATTAATGAACCACAAGACTAAAATGTCGCTGCATAACCAAATATTCAAACAGAATAACAAAATTAACCTACTATTTATATACATATACGTAAATAAACTGTAATACAAAAACATATAATATTAATACTTTTTTGTGCACAACTGTGAATATCAATTATAAATATAAATTATACTTTATACTATATACCTTTTATAGTTATACCACTATCTTAAACTAGCCCGCACTAAATAAGTAAGTATGATCTTGACTCATTCTTGAGTGAATGTTTATTTGATTTCTTGTTGCGAACTTCCCCTTTCGTTCAATTTCTTTGTGTAATTAACGCGTGCTTTTTCATATAAACTTTCCAAACATAAACACAATCTTTTATTTCTCTTGTAGTTGCAACCTTACTCGGATAGTCACGAACAGGTATTAAAACGACACAGTAGGTAGACGAGTGCGCTCTACTTATTATTCTTATCTAACAAAGTATGTATTTCACGACAATCTAGAGCATTACCTGAATGTATGCTTCAGTTTCAATGAGAACGTCTTGTAAGCCTCTTTAGAAACACGCTTGCTTTCTGATGCTATGAACGAACATTATTTTTTTAATTACGACCGTGACCATTAATTATATATTTTTTTAATTATCTACTTTGTCTGACGTCGAGCCCAGATCGCTAATATTTGATCCTTGTAGGTAAATTATTAAGTACTCCTATTCAAGTAATTATTTTAAAGTATCAGGAAGCAAACCCGAAGACAGATTAATAGATTAACTTTTGAAAACTCGGTAAAGTTATGTAGTAACTGGTATCAACACTAAGTAGCAAGTATTTTAACTTAGTACTTATATACGGATTAGTTTAAAAATTTGGTGATTATTTTTACGGACCAGCATGATTATTTTTTTTAGATCGAAAGCGATCAAAATCAAAATTAAATAAAAAATTTGCTTCTTTTTTCCTATTTTTATCAGCCTTTGAAAATTATTAATAGACATAGACGCATCTTATATTATTATATTTTATATTGATCACGATAATTTTCAACCACACACATCGAAAGTCATATTTGTATTAGCAGATAAGCGTTACCAGGTATCGATATTGATAACAACCCAACAGTTTTTCCGAGTTATCAACAGTTATAAAATATTATATTTCTGTCTGATTCTACTTAAAACGCATTGGTTATTGAGTTAGCTTATGTATCGTTCAAGCTGGTCACACTTAGGAAGCCATCAATAAACTAAAACTTAGACATGTAAATTAATATTTCACAAAAATTTGCTAAACTACACGCTCTATACGCTTAGGGTAACGTAAATTAGTTACGCTTGATGCATAGATATAACGTCTGTATGTTCCAAAAATTGTTAACGACTACAGATAATTTTATTCAAAGTAGACTACAGAGTATAAGCTTATTTCGCAGCTAACACCTAACACGCTCTCTTATTTACTGTACTGTAAATAATTTAAGAATCTGTACAGACGGTCGCGATTCTCTTGACGCCTCTCGTAACATCACAAGCCGCGAAGATACTTAGATATGAATTAGCCATCTTACGCTTTATGGCCACCGCAAATAAGTGGTTATTTATAACTACCATAAAATATTAACGATCAATAACTCCTGTTTCTAGTAAGTACTACTACAGCAATTTGTAACTTTTATCGAGTGTAGGCTAAGTGGATACAAATGTTTCTTTTTATGGTTGCTTCCTTCCATCTGTACAAATTCTTTTATCTTTATTTTATTGTGATTTACTTTTACTTATTTTACTTTTTATTCTCAAGAATTATATAGAAAAATAAATACCATAATATCAAAATATAATTATACACATTACAATCTACGCAACAGTGGCTTCCTTTATGATGTTATTTTGAGTAACAATTGTTAGCTAAATTGTATCAAATTTTTAATTAAAGAAAAACTGTTTATTACAATTCATCTGTGACTACAACGCAAAATAACTTCTTTTACTTTATTCAAATACTTGATTTCTTTCGTATCTGTTATATATAGCTTTAATTTTGCGATTATTTTAATTTTCATAGTCGACTATACATTAATAGTATCACAGTTAAGTCATCAATTATTGTAATTATTGTAATTATTAGGTGAAGATTAAAAAATGCTATATATTAATTGATTACATCTCATAGACAATAGAAAACATACTGACTTACACACGATATACTTCAGAAGCTTGCTTTTTATGCAATCATTATTTTGTTGAAATCAAGATGTAGAGAAATATAGCTATTTTGTGTTGTATAACATTTTAATAACTAACTTTCTTTCTTTATATAAGGTGTAAGTCTTTTTACGTGACTAAAAACAACAATACTTTATAATCAAAACAAAAAACTAACAGGCTGCTCAATGGGAAGCGGGGACGGCGTTAGGTGCGCTAAGAGGTCTGACGTCACAAGTGAGGGCCGCGCGGGCACGAGGGGGCGCTGATGTAGCGAGAAGAAGAGCCTTGGCCGCAACGTTACGGGCTCTTGTAGAACGGACACATGACTTCACGGACTCCGCGTACACGTCACACGAACATCGTCAGAGGATACTGGCACTAGCTGAGAGGATAGCCTACGAGTTGGAGAGGCTGGTGGCAGTTGCCGTGTCCGTGGTGAGTTCTTTGCCCATTTTAACAGGTGGTAGAATTGTAGTTCGTCCGGAAAAGTGCCATCACCACCACCCTCTTAATTTTCCGTGAAGCAAATCTTGTTTCCATTAGAGAGGTGCGGTTGCCAAATACATTTACAATGAGGCGACCATCTTAGTACCCGGGAGTAGCAACGCATCTACGTAGGATCACAGATAAGACCTTAGTCCTCTTTGAGTTTAGATGTGGGGGTCTATAGATTGCATCTCTTAACATCAGGTGGCCTGCACGCTCGTTTGCTGCTCTACTTGCACTTTGTTTCCATTAGAGAGATGTGGTCGTCGGATATACTTACAGCGAAACCATCTTAGTCCTCAGGAGTAATGACGCGTCTACTTAAGACATCAGATAGTCTTGTTTGAAGTTATGCGCGGATGTCATGGGCTACGGAGAATGCTTAACCGTGATGCCCTGCACACGGGCTTGCTACTCTCCTCACATATAAAAATATTCCAATAGACTTACGAGGTGATCTTTCGTATAGTTTAATAGGGTATTTTCTTGTCCTTCGGTGTGAGCTCCGATGATATGACTTGCACAGATTGCACATCGAATAATTGCTAAGATATACTCGAAAATGGATGCAATAATAAATTATTGTGTGAGAAATGGCCTAGTGATGAGGTTTCAGTCCGTTACATTGAGGGCTCGATGTTTGAATCCCACGCACCTTTGACGTATACCATCATCGTCATAAACCCATTATTATCTCCCAGCCGAATGTGAGTTTCCTTCAGAATGAAAAGGGTTAGGCCATAGTTCACTACGCTGTGAAAATGACGATTGGTAGACTTCACATACCTTTGAGAAGTTTATGGAATACTCTCAGGCATGTAGCTTTTTTCACAATGTTTTCCATTATCGTCAAAGGATAAAATATATAATCTTCAATACGCACATAACTTCGAAAAATTAAAGGTGCATGCCGGATACGAACCCGAAACCCACAGTCTGTGAGTCCGGAAACTTAACACTTGAGGGTACTAGCTATTAATTGTAACAGGAAGAAGAGGGAGCCACGAGCGGCGCGGCGCTAGAGAGCGCGTGCGCGGGCGCCGCAAGCGCGGCGTCCGAGCTTGAGCGCGCGCTAGTGGCGGCGGCGCGCGAGCAGGCGCGCGACCTGGCGCCGCTCGCGGACGAAGCGCGCCGCCTCGCCTCCGACCTCGCGCACATAGGTAACCCTCGACGAAAGATAGGTACAGTCCACTTATAACCCTCGCGAACACTTATGTGTATGGCTCGTCGCTGTCTTGAAGCGATTTTCCTGACCTAACTCTTCTAATCATCTCGACATTGATGCTTTCTAAAACGTCTGTCTGTCTTATCGTTTCTTTTTATTTTACTCTAGCTTTATTAATACGACTTCTCGTTGACTTGGCTTGCTTCTGCTACTTTATCAATTTTTCACCTAGTAATCTTTAATTTTCTACTCATTTTTTATTTAATCATACTTGACAAGTACGTTGTGTAAATAGGTAAATATCGAAAATTTTATGGATTCTGCTGCGAATAACTGAGCGTATAAAAATTATATCAAATATGTAATTGATTTAGCTAGTTCATATAATTACGATGTGCATTTATAAATATATTAAAATTTGATAAACAGACGTTTTAATTTTAGTTTTGTATCTTGTTCATACCACAACACACGAGTGTTCGCAAACAGAACCCTTAACGTCAATTACATTAGACGTAACGCCCAGCACACGTTTGATTTTCAGCTAGTTCCTGCGGTGAGAGAGAATCTGAGAGACTGCACAATATAGCCAGCCGGCTACACGAACAATTAGACCACATTATTGAGGCAGGTTTATTTTTTGTTTTGTTTACGTCGCCCACGTAACCGGTACTAAAACGTTTCAGTAATCCTGCAGGTCTGCAAATTGCTCAGGCACATAGCAATGTCTGAGACGTTACAAGTAAGTGCGAAGTTCGCGGAGATCAACTTGAGGATATACGGTCCTCAAGTGGTGACGGCGGCTCGGACGCTGGCCGCCCACCCCGGCAGCGCGGCGGCCCGCGAGAACCTCGACGTGTTCGTGGACATGTGGGCCTGGCTGCTGGCGGACGCCGCGCGCCTCTCCAGGGAACTGTTGGACCTCACGGACGACAGACCTGATAAGCAACAGTATAGCAGTTTACCCAGGCCGGGAGTAAGTGTTGATAGAAAAATACGGTTCATGATTTAGGAATGAAGACTACGCGTGGCGCGGTGGGCGCCGTACAATGTTTCCACTTCGATCCACGATCGATCTAGGCAGGCAACAAGATTGTGAATTTAGGTTTATGTTCTGGGTCTGGGTATTTATGCATCTATGGCAGGCAATTCACAGAGAGCCAAGTGTGAAACTACATTATATTGTTATTAAAACATTCATAGATTACTTTTAGTTAATGTTGTAAAAAGCTGCCTTGTTTGAATTGGGTTTCATCAAAATTTTGTTACTTACAAAAATACTATTATCGCTTTCATTGTGAAGTTAAGTTTTAATCTACAAACTGTTCCAGAAACACGGTACAACGAGTAAACCGCTCAAAGCAGTTAAGCTGGACTCCGATGAGCAAGCAAAGATAGCAAAGTCCGGTCTAGAAATGAAAATGATGTCTTCGGAAATGGATGCCGAGACTGAAAAGTGGCAAGGAGCTGCTGATGAAAATAATGATATCGTGAAGAGGTATATTATTTTAATTCACTGTTCACCTGCACAATTCATAGCAATAAATCAATAATCCTTGAAATGTTACAGAAAAACGTTGAACCGAGTTAAAGCTAAAGGCAATATTCTTGCCAAAAAAACAAAAGAAACATTGATAATGCTTGTACTTTTCTTTTCCGTATTTCAGGGCGAAAAATATGTCTTCCATGGCCTTCGCTATGTACCAGTTCACAAAAGGCGAAGGTCGTTTAAACACCACTCAAGACCTCTTCACACAAGCGGAATATTTTGCCGAAGAAGCTAACAGACTTTATAAAATCGTTCGACAGTTTTCATACCAGGTATAGAAGTTTTGGTAATTAAAAATTATATATACCTATCCAATCAATATTTTAACTTATAAAGTAAAAGTCACATCGTAATTACGAATACTTATGAGTCTTATTGTGTTTTCCAGGTGCCGGCTGGGACCATAAAAAAGGAGTTATTAGAACATTTAGATAAAGTTCCAACATACGTCCAACAATTACAGTTTACTGTAAAAGAGCCGACAGTGGGCCGCGCGGCCACCTTTAGCAAAGTGGATAACGTCATTCAGGAAACGAAACATCTCATGAACGTCATCAGTAAAGTGGTCACTACATGCTTTGACTGCGCGAACAAGGTGACCTTTTTTATCTGTTATTCATTTTTGTGTTATTCAATTACTATTTATACGAGCAACACATGGCACAATTTTAAGTTTAGAGTTTTTTCTAGGATATTATTATAAAGATTTTAGTGCATTGGAACGTAATGTTCCTTAGGTACCTTTGCCGTGGGAGTCGAGTGTGGGAGTGGTTAAAAGGCACCAGAGTGTTGCACCTGTTAAGTACTTTAAAGATTATATTTCGTTCGTGACTGTTAGCCTTGCGGGGGTGAAGAGTGTGATCGCAGTTAAGACTTATTCTTGTCGGAGCATTTTTCGAACAAATTACAAGAGACGGATAAAATTGGCCTTTCTTACTATAATCAAACAAGAATAAGTCTTCTTAGATACTTAGATTTTAGATTGAAGTTCAAATAGAAATAGTAAATGAAACTGATCAACTGCCCATGTTAATTTAATGTTTATAATTTGTTTGTGTTTATTTTTCAACAATCACCATATCCTGGATGGTCTTCGCCATTCCAGGGTCGCATTCCGATGGACAAAGCGATAAACAAGTCCTCAACAGATACAAATGACGATTCGGTCTGTCTCCGGCTTGCACTTTCATAAAATACATCCCAATATTCATGTAACTCTGTGTGTATCTGTGTATGTAGTTACACCTAAGCATGTTTGTGTAATTTTTTTCGCCCATATTTATAGTAAAAGTTACTGTTAACGATGGAAAAATATTTCCTACAGCTAATTGTCGTAATTGACAATATGTTGCACTAAATAGTGCTAGTCAGCTAGGAGCTATCTGCAAATACTCCACGAATACTCTACAAAATAAAACACAATACACAAAATGACGTTGGCCATCATGCCACTTTTTATATAGAATAATGATAACGTGACACAATTTTTTTTAAAGGAGTTACACATGTGTTCATAGATACAAGTTAGCCCCACTTTATGTTTTATTTTATTTTTACAATTTCAGTACTCCCTCTGTATGCCCGAGAGGGTTCCTATGTATTGGAAACCAAATTTAAGAAAAGCAACTACATTTAAAAGTGAAAATAGCGTTTTAAACGGATAATGTGGGTATTGCGGCTTCATTTCATATCGAAGTGGTATAACAGCGACACAAAATAATATTAACATACTAAAACTCGACGAGCATTACACAACGTGGTTTTACTCGAAGTTTAGAGTAGATTTGTTTGATGGTGTAACCTATAGCTAATATCTGAATGTTGTTTATGTGATGTTGCCATGATAACTTATATATTTAGTTTAGAATCTGTGTGATAAAATAATTGCGTACCTTAAAGTTTATAAAATTGTCTATAAACTTTAAGACCGTCCGCTATAACTTTATACGAAGTAACTACGCTAGTGTAATCGAACTACTTAACCTTTGCTGCCGTAAACGAATAACATTGTAATTACTAACGTCGTCGCTAACGACTTGATCAAAATTTATTGTTTCACTTTGCGATGAATTTCGTTTTCATAAGTAAACAAGATTGGTTCTCGTGCATGGTGTTTCTTGTTGATTCAATGGGTGACGTAGCGAAGGTGTAGAAGTCGTATGCCGTCTGCAAGCTCGCCGATATCTCGTCCGCAAAATTTTTGGAATATCCAGTTGGGGTATCTCCTGCAGTCATATTATTTCGCACACATACAATATATCGTTCATCCAACAGAACAATAGCGTAATTACGTTTCTTAAAATTTTCAGAAGCATTCAAAAAAAATGATGTGTATATCGGTCTACTTTTAATCATATCAATTAATAATTCTATCGAAAACTACTGCCAGAAATATTCTACCATATTTCTTTTTGTCAGATCATATACAGTGGAAACACCAATGTTTTTGTAATTACGTTATTGTTTTATTGGACAAACGATACAGTTGTGGGTATCGCGATATCGGATCGGGCGGGCGGCCGGCTCGCGGCTAGCGGGTGCTAGTCATTGACACGATGGTGATGCTGCAGTACAAGCTGGACTTCACGGGGCTGTCGGCGGGCGGCGCGGCGGGCGCGGGGCGCGGCGCGGCGCGCGACGAGGACGCGGGCGGCGGCGGCGGCGGCGACGCCAAGCCGGGCGGGAGCTCCTCCGACACGGCCATGTGACAGTACGGCATGGGCCGGCGCGGCAAGGGCGACGCGCGCCGGACCAGGGTCAGCTTCCTCTTGTTTTAAGGACCTAAACTCCTTGAGACGACTCGTCGCCGCGACGTCGGGCGGTCGAGCGCCGCCACCGAGATGCATACTTGTTAACTCTATCGGCGGGGAACTTGTCGCTTCGTGTGGGATTACTTGTATATGAGTCTATTTTCATACGATGATGTATCTTCATGATAGGTATGTGTGTTTTGTACCGATGACTGAAGATGAGAGTTTGAGCGACGAGTTCGATGACGATTGAAGATAGGTGCTAATAGTACTTTACAATCGTGTAAAAAATATATGTAGAAAATTCAAAAACGCGAAATGACTCAAAGTAAGTTAGAGTAGCGAAGCTATGCATCTCGGCTGTCGTTGCTCGACCCGCGTACTGTAGGTACAACATCTGCTTGCACGAGAAAGAAATTAACTATTTTCTATAAGTTGTGTCAAAATAGCATAAACTTATTATAAATAGTTAATCCTCTTTATACGGTGTCGTTACAATCCATAACTGTTGTTAAACACTCCAAAAACAAGTACATGTTGATACGTGCGATACCGAAAACCGACTAACATGCTGCCAATCTGTTAATTTACACGCAATGTGTGGCGATATTTTAACGGATTGCAGGAATTTATTTTTAAGATGGACAGTACGATAAACAAGATATAGTTTCGGCAGACCACTTGCGACACACAAAGGCGTAACATAACAGTTACTAATACAATCTTGAAAGAGTATTTTACTCATAAACTTTATCGCAAGCACATGACGCAGTTGGCTGTGGATCTATAAATATAATAGGTAATTAATATTAGTATTGAGCAGTACAATATTTTGTAATAAATAATATCGCATCACACTTTTATTAATTCGATATTAATCGAATGCAGTCTTCTATATTTAGCTTAGGTAGGTACAAAAGGGAAACCGATGTTACACTCATGTTGCGAATTTTGCCTCTATATAAATATTTATTGTGATTAGTAAGTAATATAAAGAGTGAAATCGTACAATAATGATTACTAACGAGAACTTGTTACACTATAATAATGTTACACATTGTTACATGAAATACGTAAGCAAATACACTGACCTATTTTTTTAATTTCATCCCCTTAGCTTGTAATATAATTCCGATTTCCATGTGTTATATTATAATATTATATAAATAAATAATTCCCGCACCAGAATATTTCTAATATGTTAAGCTTCGTTCTCTATCGCACCTTCCGTGATCCTCGCACTGGTTTCGGTTTTGCGTTTCTTGCACGTTGCGTTGCTTCCCGTTTACTTTGCAGTTACAGCTTTTGTTTCCTGAACATGCTCCGTGGACAACATTACATATCTATTACCACACAATGTTACTCTTGCATTCGATGTTCCGCATTATTAGTCGTTCCTCTTCCGACGATTATGTAAATACGTGTATTAGACGACGTTTCCGATATTGGTATCAGTCGAGTCGGCTGCGTGGCGGCGAACATTGCATGATTGTGAAACGAGAAGATATACTTAGATGTGTGTTGCATGTGTGTTCGTGATAATCGTAATGAATGTCGTACTTCATCTTTCCGACGGGAGGACGTTTAGTATTAAGATGGGGGAACTTGACTCTGGTAGCCGCACAAGCGGCACCCGGTCGCCCAGAAACGCCCAGTGTTATATAGACCTTCGGACACGAACCACCGACGTAGGCCGCGGCGCTCCTCGCACTCGGCTGTTGCATGATCTGTGTACTGGCTGCTGCTCTTGAACGCAATCATATTGCTCGTCGCTCGGCATGTCGACCCATCCCCATGAAAATAATCTAGTAAACAATTCAGTCACGGCAATAATCAACATATCAACGTTATAGGTTTAATCATTACCGCTAAACAGGAACAAACGACGAAGTGAAATATTATAATTAGTCCATAAGTGTTATTGTTAATACAAACGTGCCTAGTATTAATGTTAGATTAATGTATGAATATTATATTTTCAGTTGTATTGTCGTTTATTGTTATCTTATTATCACGATGTATTCTTAAGCATATTAATTATAATTATACGATAACGCTACGTGAAATAGGTTGATATCTATACACTAACTGAATTATATTTACATGTGGGTCATTTGTAATATAAATAATATATTACCTATATGAGTTTAGCAATATAATATCAATTACATATTTTTTTTTATAAACATGAACGTTTAACTACTTGGGTAGGTAGCTACTGTACATATAGGTAATTAATTGTAATTTAACAATATCACATTTTATTAATCTCAACGTTTGAAATAAATCTGTTTAACTTGCAATAACGTCAATGTTTAATAAAATATCAATCGATGAAATAAAGTTTGATGCTTTTTGGTACAGGATATTTGAAATGAATAGGTAAATAATGTATTTGTGCCATGTATATGTCACCGAAATATTATGAAAAGTATGATATTCATAATTTTCCTACGAAAATTATAACCTCAAGTCTAAGTGAATGGATAACGAATATTTTAGTCAGTTTATACTTTTACGGCGCCCAACTATTAGTTTGTTAAGAAAAAGTTTAGTTGAAACGAATTCGATAATTCGAAACTAAGCGAATCGGGCGCGGTAACGACCGGTGAACGGGCCGATCGAACCCGACCACGCACCCCATATTAATTTAATTACCAAATTATGGTATATAAAATACCATAATTTAACCGTCGATGTAGAAATCAGAAAATTGTAAGATTGTAAACTGTAGATTGGCCTATAGCGAATGTTACACTACAATTTATCCGCTTGACGTCGTAAGATTCCATCATTTTATAATTTTTCTAAGAAAATTATAAGATCATAGTTCTCATATTGTTTTGGTTACATATATATTAATCGATATATATTACAAGTAAAAGCAGCCATAATAGCCATAAAGAGAGATAGCCAATCGTTAAGATTCCGGCCTCTTAAACTGGGGGTCCGGGGTTCGTAACCGGCACTGGTTTTTCGAAGTTATGTACGTATTAAAAATTAGCTATTAACCTTTAACGGTGAAAGAAAACATCGCGAGGAAACCTGCATACTTGAGAGTTCTTTATAAGGTTCTTGGAGGTGTGTGAAGTTTAACAATCCGCACTTGGCCAGCGTGGTGGACTGTGACCTGACCCTTCTTATTCTGAGAGGAGACCCGTGCCCAGCGGTGGTAAATTAATGGGTTAATGATGAATTACAAGTAACGAACAACAATATTCTATCTAATTTCCAATTACCGAGAAAAAGATACGTGAAGGCACTCGTAAATCTTAGTTATTGAAATAATCAAAATACAGCCATACGTATCGTATTCATAATACTGTCGAGATCGTATGAAACGTACATTTTCAACTTTTTTTGGTATTGTAACAGAAACTACCGTAGATAGAACATGGTCTATTTATAGAGATTTGTTTATGGCTGCATGTTTCTTTACAAAGGTATGCAATTTACCTATTTATTTTCCCCCAATATTTTTATTAAAACGGTGCAAGTTAACAATGTTAATTCTACTCTTACATATATATATTTATTTACTTTATACATCGAGCGTCTGCGTCGGAGGTCTACGCCGAGTCGGTTAAACGTCTACTTTAAGAATACGGTCTATATAACACTTCGTTCGTTTCTTATTTCATTTAAGCTTATCATAAAATTGTTATTTACTATAAAATTGTTGTTTACTATAAAAACTACTAACTCCTAACCTTATATACTACCATCATTATTAATTTTATCATAACTTACGATGTTCTTAAATAAGCCAGTTTCACTTTCAAATTATGTGTACTAGGCTAGTTCCTTATTAAGTTTTATTAATAATAATAATAATTCTATTAAGGTAAAGAGCTTGACTAAGCTTTATAATAAGAGTTGTGAATCGAAATTGTGGCCACTTAATGTTATAGACTCGAATATTATTAGTATAAAATCGCTTTGGATTTTAATCGTCTACCAGTTACGGTAAAATGTTCACATACCTTACGCACTTGGTATTCGCTTCAACGATTTTTTTAATAAATTCTTACTAAAATCGTCTATCTAACAAACTTATGAAAATTGTAAAAAATAATTCATTATACATATAGTTATATTACTTTTTATATAACTGTCACAAATCAATTTATTAGAGTTATACTCAAGTCTTGATTACTGCACTAGCTTTTAGTATTCAAGCAATCCTTGTTTTCAAGGTCGTAACCTGAAAAAATAATTAGACTACGAAACAACAAAAGAGTCTCTGTTACGTCTGGAATAATTGACAAGTCATATTAATAGCTCGTGTCGTAATATCTTTTTTGTACCTGTTTCGTGACAGATGAATTCAGTTGAAATATTTGACGCGATAAAATGAGGGTTGCTTGTATCTAAAGTGAACCTCAAAGCAATAATTAAATTACGACTATTTATAAATCATAGTTAAATATTGCTATTTTATTCACGTTTTTATAAAGCGTAGGTTAAATAAAGGTACTTTTATATGGTCATGGGGCACCTAATAGGATACTCTGGAGATTTTTACATTTTAAATATAATAATAGTAGATATTACCTATATGTGGTTATCAGTGTAAATGTACATTCATTTAAATTTAAATAAATCGGCTCCCTTTTTGGGTGATAATAACAAACGTCTTAATAAGAGGAATCAAATTGTTAAAAGGATTAGGTTAAATGCACCAAATATCATCATACCTCAAGTAAAGAAATACCCAGGCTTTTGTATTCAACCAACCAAGTTTTTGTAGTTCAACTCCAGGGTTCTCAATCTTCTTATTCTCTCGACTCGTTCGATCCGACTTCACAATCTCATAATAACAGTCTTAAACGGTGATGTATTTTGATTTGAAGGGTGTGGTAAGGAAGATACTCTATCACGAGACTAACTTAGTCCTCTGTGGCGACCTCATATAAGACTTGAATCATACTGGGGGTCTAGTGTCCATGGATGGCAGTGACCCCTTACCACCGGGTACCAAAAATAATCATAATGTTATTTCAATATAGCTTTATACGAACGTTACTTTACCAACTTACTTTCAAATCAAATGAAAGTTATCATTGGGAAGCTTCGGGCCTGAGAATAAGTAATATATATGTATTTATATATATAGACCACACTTCAACCCTTCAAATCAAGTGAAAGTTGTCACATTAGGAAGCTTCGGGACTGAGAATAAGTAATACATACAAACGAGACCGTCG